>JAPYMA010000571.1:0-200494 GCA_035041965.1 Anisakis pegreffii | reverse complement strand
ATGGCAATAAAGTCATTTCATATCGCCAACAAACAAATTAAACCACCACAGAAATGATTTAATTCCTCACCTTTGATCCGAGGTGATGAACAGTGACAGTATCCTTGAATCTGTCACGGTTTGTCCAGTCTCAATCACCTCTGATCTAGAACAGTATTAAATGATTAGTTCGTAGTTTTCCTCAAGTTCGTATCATTACAATCCGAGCGATCAACCTAACAAGCGATATGATACTATAAACATGAAAAATTGGAAGATTATGCGATCTCAACATATCTACGTCGCAGTTCTAAATTGCACCAGAAAAACATGAATAGCATATACAAAAACATACTACGCAACACAACTGCACCGCACAGAACGTTTGTGAGCGAAATAAATGAATACTGAATGAGCAAGGCAACTAATCATAGCGATATGATCTGTGGTGATCAATTGGTATGGTACCATTAACAGATCATAGAGTGGACATTATGATCACAACGAAGTGATCAACAAAGCATGCACAAATTATTATGTCATATCACTAGGGAGGGAATTCTATCATCAGTGGAAAAAAAGAAACGATATTTCACCGAGATCATTCTCTCGGATCTTATTGTTAGATGTTTTTTCATTCCGGATGAAATCCGGAGGCATTGACATTTGTTAGTATGAATCGAATAAAATACATTTAAACATTCACAGAATCATTGTAAGTGAATTGAAAGTGATTTAAGCCATCATAGGGGCTAAAAATTGATGGGGAGGTGGGGTGTTTGTTTTCGTCATCAAACCGGGAATTGATGAAATAGCATTGCGATAACTAGTGAGGAAGAAAATAGAAAGGGAATATACGAGGGAATAGAAATATTGCCGTAGAAAACGGCAATATTTCTTTTATAACGGAAAACGTTATATTGAAATTAGCGATCTTAAAACTGCTAATCTTTCGGACACATTGATCAATTCGCATGCAATGCTTAGGATTCAGCGGCTCCTATACGCGAGATGGCTCCAGAAAAACATCAACGCATCATGAAGAAAGCAGAACAGCCCGACAACATAGACATTTTCTGAAACTAGAGAAACTGATGAATTCGGTAGTTCGAAAAAAAACGACTGCTCTATTGGGCAGACCTGAAAACAACCTGAAAACAGTTTGAAAACCAAGAAGAAACGCGTAGAAAACTATGATTGGTTAGCTCGAAGATGTCAATCCGTATGAGTGAGCGCGACTGCGCCACTGGAGACAGATCTGAGAAAATAGCCATTGATCACTATAGAGCGATCAATGCGTTCATATAGCAATAGGTGGATTGCGATCCTCGAGCTAACCGTCTTCTCAGTATTGCCCGGAAACATGCAAATTTCTTTTCACCGTTCGATCCAGCAAAACCTCTAGATTCAGAATATTAAAAATTTTGCTGAGCAATTTTCCTTAGTTGAGGAGATACAGGCATTTTATTAATACTACGTCGGGTGCCACCTTCAAGGCTACCGTAAGCTCAAGTTTGCCCACTAACGTATGAATTTTTTTGCATCAGTCGATCCAGCTGAGCGATTTTGCTTCCTTGAGGAGGCAAGGCAATTTTCCCGAGCCTACCGTACCCTCACGTTTGCATTAACATGTAAATATTTGTACATCGCTCGATCCAGTGGAATGTCTGGATTCAGGAAGAACATATTTTGTTTAGCGATTTTGCTCGCTTGAGAAGGTATGGTTATTTTCATAAAGCTCAATCAGACACAAGCGCATTATCGATTTATTCATGTACGATCTTTAACTGTAGAGGAAAATCAATTCGTTACTATAGCTTTATAGAGGTTATCATGTTCAAGCGAATCTCAGGGCAACGCTATTTTGAAGATTGTGACCCTATTTGTGGTTGCGTGATGTACGGAGTGATCAATTGAGATACAGGATACTGAAGTGAGTCGCCGGGTGATGTGAGGTACGTTGTGAAAATGGGCTCTTTCTTTGAATGCAAGCATAATTGCCCGAGAAAATGAATAGATAAAATATTCAAATTGTCTCCGTTGGTTTTAGTTTATGAAGATTAATTACAGTAAGGATCGTTCCTGATTGGTCATAATCGCGTTTCTGATGTGAATGCCAAATCTCACATATGTATTTGAGAAAGGGCTTCAGACATGATTTACAAGCTCGTGCCTAAAGTAAGAGGTCATTGAGCTGAAGGGAGTGGGGAATGTCGCGAAATTTCAATTGACTTCACTGAGATTGATGTTGATATATTGGTCAATTTTAAACCATGGCCGTCAAAATATCGTTTTATTTCATTAGTTTCTAGGATTTATGAGTCGTGTGTATGTTGTCGAACGATTTTGTTTTCTACAAGTGATATCACCGGTTCTTTGAAGCCATCTCACGTAGCTGAGTAGCTCAGTTCAATACACTTTATCGGTACTAATCAATTTATGCAAAAGTGTAGTAATATTAGAATCACCATATTTAAACTAACAATGGCCTCAGGTTTGCACTGTAACCGGATTGTTTCTTCTCACAATCGGATTCTCCAGATTCTCTGGTTTCCGAAAAGTATGGATATTGTCGAGCGATTTCGTTTACTAAAAGTAATGTCAACGATTTTCTGAAGCCCTCTCACGTAGCTGAATGGCTCATTCCAATGCATTATTTCAGCATTGATCAGTATACATAGGAGGGTAGTATTATCAGGATCACCATATTCAAGCTAACGGTTGATACGATCTAGCATGGATTCATTTCAGTTTGTTTTGGTGTGCATTTGACTTCGATTGCACAATTGCTCAATACCCTTCAGTTTGGCTTCCTCTCACTGAGTAAAACTTTGCAATTGAGCTATTCTTCACCTCAAATGAACTGATTATATAGTGATATGAATCCAAACTGTATCCAGTTGTTGTTTAGTGTTTAGAATTGGTTCATTTCTCGTTGCATGGATTACAATTAGGTGCAAGCATGTTCATTTACTCAAATTGAATTAATTTCAGATGAAATACTTCTCGTTGTACGGAAAGCATTTGTTTATATGCGGAGAGTGCTGTGGCACATTGTCTTCATGCATGAGATGGCTTTATGCATGTTAGACCACACCCCCTTTCTCGGTGACCGAAGCTGCAGGATTAACAAAAATGAGCAAGCAACAACGAAGGAAGGGTAACGCTAAGGTATTTTTTAAAAATCATTTCGTTTTCTTATTCTTTGTGTCGTTCTTGATCGTATCAGATGCTTGAAGCTTGATATTCTCCGATATTCACCATTCCTCTGAATTGTTTTTAAATTCACTGTAACCTTAATAACACGAAATTTTATGCAGTCTAAATCTGTAACCGTCCTGCGATCAGAACTCATCACTGAGGTATTCATGAGAGAGAAGGGAATAGAGCGGGGCTTTCTGAGTTACGTTCTGTCTTTCTTGGGTCTTCATTCGTATGAATATGAACTTGAGCCTATTCCAGACGGCGAGCAGTGCCCAGGCTGCTGAATTGTTGGCATCGACAGGTCATGCAATACCGTTCATTGGATTCGATGGCACCAGTACCCTGTCACCGAGTTTCTCGGAAAAAGCCTTGTCCGAATTATCGTTCGAGGAAATCTTGCCCGAGGCTAGAAATGCACTCAAAAAGATGACCAAAAAAGATGCACTCACGCGTGAGAAGGTGCTTGTCTTGTTCATTTCTGTTTTGGATTTATTTCGATCTTCAGAAGGCATTTCGGAAAAAAATTGATGCGATATATCGGTTTATGTTTGGAAAACTGTTCATTTCGTTCTCGTTTTTCATCCAGAATACACCTATTTGTAGTTGTTGATTATATGATAGAAGCTAAATGTAAATATCTTCGAAACTTAACACACTTTTTACGTTTTTCGTTTTTCAAAATTTACAAGAGAAATTCCTGTTGAATATTCAAAAGATGAAAATACATGATAAATAATATGGGTTGATTTATTGAATGTATTTGTCGAGGGAATTAATTGAAACTATTCATTTAAGGGTCTAAAAGAGATGATTGAAATACTGAATAAAATGGAAGTGCAACAAATGGAGAAATGCCTACCGGGCTATGCGTCTGCATTTCCTAAACTAACACTGGTTGGTTTTTGATTGATTTGTGAGGTGATTTAATAACGTTAGATTCAACTATCACGTTGATTACTTAGCTATAAAGCCAAGTGATGTGTTCAAATCTAGAGGTGTTCGTCGAATTTGAGTGTTTTCTTTCAGGATGGTGTTCTGGTAGTGCGTGTGAATAGTATCCGAGTATTGGAAATTATGATTAAAACTTTACAAAGGAGCAGTGAACGTTTCATGATTAAGGTATGCTTAGAATTAATGCCTGTATCAATAATATTCTTGTATTGTGTTGTTCGAAATTGATTTGGTGTGAGTTTCGGTTATTTTTGATTCACGTAAATTTGTCTCCGATCTTTAGTCGTCATCACTTCGAAAAATAGCGATTAGGGAACTGATTGCGTTTGATATGTTCGCAAATTGCATACGAATGCATTCAATGAAGATTTATCGGGATTAGTTAATTCGATTTGAGGACGCAACGTTTTTCGAGTTTGAATCATGCATTTATTTTGTAGCTTCTACCGTACGTCGTGTTTGCAATGCACGATAGCTATGCGCAGGTGAGACAGTGTGCAAACAACCTGTTCACTGAATGTTTCAACGACGAGAAACGACGGAAGGCCGTGGCGATTTGTTTGGACCCGACGTGTGACATAGCGTTGCAGATTCTTGAACGAGTGCATCCGTTGCTGTTCAAGTAAGATGGACGTTCCTTGTCAAATATCACATTCCCATTTCAGTTCGAAATTCTGTCATCAAAATATCACAAATTCTTATTAATCGTAATATTAATATTACTCTTCCTTGCACACTATCTATCATAATTACAGAGGTGAAGGTGAGGAAACTGATGATCAGAGAACGTGTCGATTGATGGCGCAAAGTTTGGGCTGTTTAACGTCGATATGTGAACGCATCGCGTCAGCGGAACGAGCTGAACAAATCGTCCAATTCTTGAAGAATAAACAGCATCTGAAACAACTAATGAACACTTCACCTCAGGTATTTGATCACATCTCATTTTGCTCGCTTTTATTTGCATTTTGGTTTTGAAAAATCTTTTGGATCAGCTCGATGGAGCGATTGCTCAATTGGACTGTTATTTGTTCATGTAGAGCCGGCTGGTTACAGTGCTATCTGTTACTAAATGAATAATAAGCTACTGCACTTTCATTCGCTGACTGTGCAGGCATATCTTCAGTTAAAGATCTATTGGTGATTAATTAGGTGGAGTTAATGAATTTTTATATTAAATGACATTCGTCATCGTACAGTCACGTACTGATTATCATTTATTCCGTCGTTGTTGTTGTAATAATAAGATACTCAAAATTATTTTTAATTAATCGTCAAGTGAGTTTGTTTGCAAAATTTGCCTTTCTTATCGAATGGATAATACCAGTGAACATTGATTGAGCAAATAGTATGTGAGTCGTTTTTAGGTGATGGGTGCTGTGTTTGCACTAGGTAAGCGATTGTTATCGGTCGATTGGGCCCAAGGTCTATGCACACAATCGGGACTGGCCGTAGCAGCACTTTCGAATTTGGATAATCCAGATCGAACGGTTTGTCGGTCAGCAGCTGAATATCTGATATTATGTTTCGAGAAGGATAACATCTCCGATCACCTCAACATCAACAAAGCGATTATACCGAAATTGATATCGATTGTAAGAAAGAAGGAGAGGTGAGGGGAATTTTATTGTGTTTGAGTGATTGATTCCTTTCCTGAATGTGTTTTTTTTTCTTTGCTTTGATTGGGCGTTCTGTTAGAACTGTTAGGAATATTTGAAATTTTCAGTATGAGAGTGATATATGCACTAATGATAATAATCCATTAGGACAATAACGATGATGATGAAAGTAGTAGTTTTTTTTTCATAAAAATGGTAATGATAGAAGTTAAACGGTGGTCAAATTACCAAATGCAAATGGTAATAATTATTGTGGTAATGGTTATTAAGAAGTATGGAATGTTTCAGTCATTGGATGAGTCTACAAGCGAGATTAACGGATCTGTTAAAACTGGTTCATGATTGTTTGCCATTAGCAGAGAGAGAACCATTGATGCGTCGAACTTTGGAGGCATTTTTTGACGGGTCGGTCGGCATTATATGACTTACTTTCTTTCTCGAATAAGTTTTTATACTTATAAATTTATAAAGCCGTTTTACAATTAGCATTTTTCTCGCTCTTAAATGAATAATCGCGTTGAGAATTGTTATTTTTGTTCATTTTGGTTCATGGAAACTTTTGTTTGCATTTCAGTCTGCCTCCCGATTCGTCATTCGGTACAAACAATTGGGCAGCAGCACTTATCAAAACGATCAAATTGGCGCTGTCGGATCTAGAGAATGACGATGACAATGCCGAATGTGAAGAATTCGTCGAATATATTTGCTCCGAGGTTTTTGAAAATCAATTTTCGTTCAGATTATTTGTCTTTCAAGCTATTCTTTGATATTAAGCTGTTCGTTGTATCTCTTTAGAAACTTTGATAGCTTTGAGATGTGATGATTGTGATTTTGTATTTGACAAAATTTGATGATTTCTGATTTTGACAAAGCTTTGAGCTATGACAATCTCGTTTTGAAGGTTCAAAAAGCGTTGGATTGGTCAGTTAAATTCGACGATAAATTGACGATGCGGACGATCGCCACATTACCATTTTTGATTCTGAATGCTGATGAGACTCTCATACCATCAAAGATGATGCAGCAGTGTCATAGTTATATCTTTATGACGTTGTTCAGTCGCGTGAGTTAATTTCAGTTGTTTGATTTGATTTCCGAAAGTTTGTACTGATCAGATTTACTTTTCACATTGATATCACCCTGTTCGTGTTATTTATTTTTGGACGCTTTTGGTAGTGCGTTTTGTTGTTGTTGTCGATTAAACTGCCAGTTGAGGTCACTAAAAGTGTGTACTTCTATTATTTAAAGCTGATTTATCTTTCAGTTGCCATCGTCAGAGATAATAATCGAAGAGTTATTCAATTTATCGTCATCGTCACACCGTGACAACACATTAATGGATTTCGCGGAAATGATTCTGAGGAGTCCCTCAAGCAGTGACGCCCTCGTTGCGCATATCATTGGTCTGTATGATGACACACAACTGATTCAGATCAATAAATCTATGCCATTAGCGAAAACAATAGCCGATAAAATTGTTTGGCAAACAAGCCAATCGACAACTACTGCAAAAGCTCTTCTGAAGGCAGCCAATGCTACGCAAACACATTTTGAGGATTTCTTGAAGGTAATTTTGATATGGCAAGACGAATTCTCATGCGAAGCTGTCTTCTATCGTAGACAAGTGATTCGAAATATAAACTATGGTATTCATTGATAAATGTGAAACAAATTCTCAAATAATGAACTAAAATTAACGCGTTTTCAGAAATAGAAATTCCGGTGGAAATTTATAAACTAAATGAAGTTTTTCTCTTTTGTATTCTTGTGTTAAAATTGCATCTTGCGATCAATTTTGTCGGTGACATACAAAAAGTGTTTCGCTCTTCTTTGGATGAATTATTTTCAAGCTGTAAAAATGGTTTTTGTCTTTTGAGTGCTGAAAACTGATCACATAAACGAAATTTCAGTTGGATGATGAGATGTGTTGCGCGTGTTTAGTTGAATCAATATCGGCGAATATTGAAGATTATGGTGTGGATTCGTGGTTATCTCAGCTGACCTCTTCGACTGTTTGGGAGAAAATGATTGATAAGGCGATTTCGAAAAATTTACAATCGTATGAATGCAGTAGGTGGCAATTGGTGGTGAATGCTGTTGTGAAAATGACGAATCGTGAGGATGTTATTTCACGGGTTTGTTGCTTTTGCATCAGTTTGGTGGTAGTAACTGACTGCATCATACATTTTGTATTTGTGTCCATGTGCAGTAGTTGATTGATGAATTGTCCATATTTTATAGTTCTTCAGAAATTTGGTATTTGTTTAAGTTGACGATAATTTTTGGTTTTTTCTTTTTGAGAAGGCTTGTAAGCTTGTAAGGTAGGTATTGTTGATGATGATCGAATTAATATTTTTGTAGATCGTTGAAAACGAAGTTGCGCAAAGCGTGGAACCGTTCGTTGATCTTATGAACACATGCAGCAAAACAATGGTAATTCCAGATGGCAGTTTTGAATTTATTTGATTCGGTCTGTGACGTGATCCTCGTTTTGTATTATTTATGCCTAGAAAAGATATCGTTGCGAAACGTTGAAATGTTTTATTCAAGATCGGTGAAGAGTGCCGTACGAAGGTTGCAACAAAAGCGTTGGAGAACATTTTCGAATCGTCAAATGTTTCTGATGGTGAATTTTGATATTTTTAGTTTCATATTTTCAGTTTCGATTTCGTTTTGATTGGTTTATTTGCATATTCATTTATTCATTTGACATCAATGGTGAGGAATGATTTTTAGAAGAAATTGAAAAAGTTGTTGGAGCGATATGTTCGACTGTTACTGCGGAAGATTTTATTGTTGATTATATTGATAGGAAATTGGAGGAAGATAATTTGCGTGAGAATTGGTTAGTGATGCCATTATATTGTTGTTGTCATTCTTATTCTTGTTATTGTTATTGTTATCATTACAACCTGATTTCATAAGGATGCAATCGGCAGTGTTTCTTAAATGAAAGATCATGTTTCGACAAATGTTATTTGTAGTGTTGATACGGCATTATGTTTATTGCGTTCGATGCCATCAAAGAGTACCGCGAATCGAATTCTCCTCTCTTCCGAACGACTAACTAGCCAACTTTCGAATCTCAGAAATGTTGGTGACATTTAGAACTTCTGTCTAACATTTGCTTCAAAAAATCTTTCTCGTTGTAAATTTCTCGTAACCTCAAATAAGATCCAAACGTTGTTTTTTTTCCCCGTCATGTATCTTTCGGAAACGCAATTCAATCCATCATATTTTTCGACATTGCTTTTATCTTCCCATCGTCTTCAACTTATTTTTGGGTATGTGAATTCGCATAGTTCCAAATCAGAAGAATAGAAGATTCATCGGTCTAATTTCCGTTAATTTGTTTCAGTATGATGTGGAAATCATTACACGGAATCCATTCTTGACTGCGTTGCTGCCATCGATTCTAGATGAGTGTTCACATAGCGAATATGAGAAGTGTTCAACTTTAAAAGAGCAAAAATTGCCATTGAAATGCATGAGACGTGCTCTGTTTCTGATGAGATATATCGAGAGCAGTGCTGATCAAATATTCGATCAAACTGATACGAAATTTGCGTTGTCGCTTTTGTTCGCCGTTTCTGTTCAGTGTTTGGATGAGGTGGAGAAACGCCTCGAAAAACGATCTCTTTCATCATACGAGATAAAAGAGCAGTCCAGAAGGGAAGTCGCGCATGATCCATCAGTAGAATTGAGTGAAAAAGTTACGCAAATAATATTGGTCAGTTATTGCGGAGTATTGTTATTTTTGTATTATTGTAATTTTTTGGAGTGTTTATTGTTTTTGAAATGTCACTGCTTGTATAATTTTTTTCTTCAGTATTTTTCATAGTATCGGTGTGGTCAGTACTGTTGTATCATTGAATCAGTAAATTGTGTTTAGGAATTAGCCACAACTTTAAATTAGAAATTTGTGTGATTCTGCTAATGTTCACTCAATGTTACTGGATGAATTGTATATGAAGCGCAATCAAGCGTTGCCTTTCTTGTGCTTACTGCAATTAATTTGTTGCCATTGCAGTTGAACGAAAACGGTCGTCATATGTTACTGAAATGCTTCGTTGAGTTTGCAATCGCTGAAAATCGAAGCAGCATCCCTCTGGCACTCATGTTAGCCGTTCGAAAAGTTTGTGATGGTTTGGATTTGCGTTCAGTCAAAAAAGAATTACTTCTTCAATACAATGACAACACCAAAGAGTTGAGCCAAAATCGGTTGTGCTCTATCGCTTGTTCAACGACACTTGTTGGTGAGTTGTGTGTGAATTTGTATAGTCCATGAAAATTTTGAAATTTCGATTGCTCTTTCGAATTTTGAATGGCAAATACATGAGCATTCGTGCTAATCGAGTTGATGCGATATGCTAAGCTTATTGATACGGAATGATTGTTATATGAAATAGATTCGGTTGATTCGAAGAATTGTCTTATTGTTAATTGAGCATTGCATTGCTTGTAGACGCGGTGGACACTTGTGAATGGAACGTTTTATCGGCGAATGACTGGTTGAGTCGTTGTGAGTTGCAGTGTTGCGCACCCGATCCAACCAACTCGCTTGTTCTATTGACTTGTTTCGTTTGCGAGGCTCGTACATCTTTCGAAAACACTCTTTTCATCTTTCAGTGAGTACTCTTTTTGTTCTGCAATTGTTTATGGGTCGTTCTTTGAAATATATTCTTTTTAAGTGAATGTTTCATATCAAAAATTTATCACCACTCCCCAGCACGTAAATTTTATTTTTTTCAGAGGAACAGAAAAGGAAGGAAGTAACGAAATGAACGCACTGAATTGTGCACTACTTCGAGTTTTGCGATGCAGTTGTGTTGCACTGGATGTTATGGAATCCGGATTGCGTGACTTTCTTCTGTGTGCCCTTATAACCGCCCTCGAGGTTACCACTTTGATCCCTGAACAATCGCCTTATGCTGACTGACTTGAACATATCTTTTTTGAGCATAATCTCTAGAATCTAAGGTGTTATTCATCAACGTGTCTCGGTGTCATTGCTAGATTCCGGATAGCACTTGATTAGACTCAGATAGCGTTCGCAATCTTTATCAGACGAAAATAAAATTTCAGAGTTGTAAATTGGAATCGAAACGAGATGAGTATTCGCAATTGTTCGTCATATTTGCATCATTGACAATACAGTTGTTTATTGAATGTGTACGAATTGCTGAATCAACTGTGGACGACACAAACTTCTCAGTGTTCAGACAGGTCAATCGATTTCTAGATAGTTGATTTTTAAGCTGGATATTCTAGTTGTGCGATTGATTGCTTATCATCGTCTAATTTTTAATTGTGAGTTTTGCCGGTAGTTTAATTAATAGCAACAGTTGTGAGTTTCATTTCACTGGTCATTATGGTCTGTTGCCATTGTTTAGTTTCATCGAACTTGTTTCAGGAATGGGATGAATTTTATCGTAAACCAGCCGAAGCGATTTTAATAGAGTGGTTTGTGTCACTATGCGATCGAGAAACGTCGTCGATGCATCCGGCTCTGTTACGTGTACTCTCATCTTCGATGCATTTTTGTAAGGAGACAACGTTCCTGACAGTCGAATTACCGTCGCGATTCGACGTCGAATTGGATTGTAAAAAGTTGGTCGCAACATATTTGCTCATTATGCTCATTTTTGTTAGTGATCTAATGCGTACTCATTTTAACTGTTGCATGAAGCGGTGCTGCGCTTCAGTTTTTTGACAGTAACGGTTCATCCATGATTTTTTGCTCAAATTTTGTTCATTGCTTTTATGGCCCTTCGAATCTTGTGAAGAGGCAGGTATTTGCCGAATCTTTATTCCATTAGCATCACTGTGTTTCAGATTGTCTTCAGTTGCCTAAGATTGCAATCTGCTTGACAAAAAGAAAATAATGCTCTGTTAACTTTCAATTTCTTTTACAGTTACCCAGAAGAGATGCAGTCTGTAGTAGTTCCAGTGTTATCGTTAATTTCGCATCAGATGGTTGAAATTCAATTCGCAGCACTTCGTATCTTGAGAGCGTAAGCAAATGTTCTCTTATTTCTCTGTGCTTTATCTTTCCGTCTAGTTTTCTTCAAAGTCTTTTGTGTCCGAAGAAATGTCGAAATTTGCGAAAGGTGTTGATTGAATTGATCGTAACGATTTCTTGCTTAATTCAGGATCACTGTTGATATGACGCTTTTGGAGAATAAAAATTCTGTCGAAGACGACAAAGGAGCAGGAAAAGTTGAGGTATTAGTTGAAGAAGAAGTAGATGCAGACGAAAGGAGTGAAACGCCAGATGAGAAGAAAGTGTTGCCGGTGGCGATATTACGATTGATAAATGACGATATCAACTATTCAAGTGAAGCAGCGAACAAAGTCGGTATTGCGCCGTTGCTGCTTGCATGGGATGCGCTAGTGGAGACAATGGCTCGTTTCAAAGTGAGCGATCGAAAGGAATATTGCGATAGCAGCAATATGTTGTGCATTATTGAGATTGTTATTGCGAAAATATTCGACATTTTACCAGACAGCATACCGAGTGAGTGGATTTGTTTTGGTTTGTGAAAACGATAACCTATTGCAAAAGATCACAGTGGGTTCTGAATGAAATGTTTTCAGATATCGATGAAATCCTCCTTGATCATTCATTATTTCGTATGAAGCAAAGTTCTCATTTGGAGTGTAAGTTTGTTGATTTTGTTTTCATTTGATTGTAAGATTTATAATTTACATGGTTCATTTGATAAGTATTATACTCTGCGATTAATTTTGTAGTTATGGTTATACAAGGTAGTATGTTTTTGTGCATTGGGATCGGCTCAACTATATTTAAAGATTACGTCAACCGATGTTTTTTTTTTCAGTTTCACTAGTTTCACAATATGCTATTGGATTGTTCTATCGAACATTGACTACTTTACCGGCTCTTGTACGACAGTTGTACACATCACTGCCAAGATCATTCTCATCTGTATTGGCCAAGTAAGCTTCTTGTGACTTTTCTAGAAATTATTCCTTGATTTTGTGATATTTCTTTCGATTGATTCCATTTTCGTTCTTTTATGATTCTGTACTCCTAAGCGCAACTACTGATTCTTTCTCGTATTTCAGTTATACATCCAGATATCTGTCACCAATCATTTGGCGAAGCGAGCGTCTTTTGATATCCCAACAAAAATTGCCACCAAGTCTTCAGGTAATCCCTATCAGTTGTCGGTTTATTTATTTACATTTTTTAGCAACTCTCAGTTATGTGAGCAGAACTGTATTTCACGTTTGAGCATTCATTTTGACTTGTTATGAAATTTGATCGAAACGTAGCAGCATATTTTTTGGAATTACTTTGGTGGTATAGTGCGTTTGTTATTGGTGTCGAGTGTTATTGCTGGTAATTGTTATCAGCGTTACTCTTTATTATTGTTATTGTTTGAGGTGCGTGTACGTTCAAGAGCATGGGAGATATCTGCCGAATACGATATGGTGGATGCAAAAATGGCACTTTTGATCAGTATACCTCAGGATTATCCACTATCGATGCCATCGTTCGAGTATGAGAATGCGATATCGAATCGAGAATTGAAGAATAAATGGCTGTTACAGTTGATGTTGTATTTCTCGAGTCATGTGAGATTATTCGTCTTTCATTTGTTCGTGCGCATTCATTTCTATTGATTTAAATTAAGCGAGCATTTGACTGCATGAAACTGACACAAAGACATAGTGTTTTCATAAAATGGTAGTTGCATCTTCTTCGTAATAAGATGTTGTTTATCGGTACTGTGCATGTGTGTGTGTGTCATTATTCTCATCAGTAGAGAAGCAGTATTTTGCCCTTCTCATAAGGAAGTGAAATAATGACGGTGAAATGACTGATGAATTATAATTGGATGAAACATGGTCTTCAGAATGGCTCAATAATGGATGGTGTGTTGATGTGGGCTGGATTGGTTGCACGTCATCTTGATGGTGTAGAAGACTGCATGATTTGTATGATGACCGTTCATGCGAAGACGTTGAAATTGCCTCGTTTGAAGTGTGGACAGTGTAAAAAACGATTCCATGTGGATTGTTTGGTCAGTTTCGTGTTTATTACGTCGGATTGCAGTTTGTGTACCATTTCATTGATCGTCTTAGTGAATAGTGAATGCTGTAATGAGTGGATTTGAAACATCAGCGCGAAGTTATTCAGTCAAATGGAGAGTATGTAATTTGTAAAGTGATCACGCGAGAGTTTTGGTAATTGTTTCAATTGCAAGCGCGATGCTTTGCGCTGAAACAGGTGACTGTCAATAACATTGAGCTGAATGAATTCCTTAAATCGTACTTAGGTTGAATGCGCAATGTAATTTGTGTTTAAACTCGGCTCGTTTAAGCTCGTTCTGTTTGTATTTTCTTCATTGGATTCACTAATTAGTTGATGTTTTCAGCGAAAATGGTTCGAAACAAGCAGGCAATCGCTGTGTCCGTTGTGCAGATACAATTTCAGATCGTACATTAAAGCGTTCGCAAAATCCGCCCCGACTGAACAGTGAACAATCCTCAGCATCAATTCTTCTGCTTCTTTCTATGTATCTGACAATGAAAAGCGATTTTTTTAAAATTGATCAATGCATCGATTGGAATTTGTCGTTTTTATGTTGCTTGTCAACATTTCTTTAAGGGTCCTATTGATTTTGTTGCTATTTTAAGTATTCCGCTATTGAGATGCATATTGTTAGTCTATTAGTAATGTTGTTTTTTGTAGTTTATTGTGATTATTTTTGAAGAAAATTATAGTTTTGCATTCGAAGAAAAAATTGTTTTATTGTGATTGTTGTTATTTGTACTTGTTGAGGAAAATCATTTTTTGGGACGTTTATGTAATTACTTGTGATTTGGAAAATTCTTTTTTACATCTTGTTTCTCTGTTCTCGTTTTGAAATGCTAGGGAACAATCATGCCATTTTATAGTCTTATTCGGTTTGAGAGACTTCGAATATCCGAGTGCAATTTGGATGAACCGAAACGGTGCTCGATTGAGATGAAAATTGAAATTCTCCTAAGAAACTCAGTCGTAGATGGGGAAATTTGGATTTAGATTGAGGCAAGATCAAGAATAAATCAAAAAAATATGAATTGCCATTTTGCAGTCAAGCCCAGAGCTGGCCATCTATACAGATTGTTGTTCAGTTACGTTATACAAGTGGCCTTTGTTTGGTGAAGATGTCACTTTATTGTTGTTATGACTGCAATCGCTTATTGCAGTCAGTTCGTGGTACGTAAGAATTGTGATGACCGCAGTGAATAAATTTTCGAAAAGAATCCGCAGTAATTTTCTATGCGTCTCATCCACTAACAAAGTTGTATTTACAAAATCCAGATTATCTTTATCCACTTGTTCAGGTATTCGACATCAGATGCTCACTTTTAGGGAGTTTCTATGAAATCAATTCATGTTACTTCTGACGTCTCTCCGTACATATTTAAATAAGTTGACGGCTCAAAATGAATATTTTTGTAGAATCGTAGTTGAATATTTCAGATATGATTTTATGATTGTTACTTCTGACGTTTATTGCAGATTTACGTTTCATTTCATATCAGGTGCATTCCTATGCACTTATGATATATTCATTTACTTTCAATCGTATTTCCTAGACTCGAAAGAACAACCTCGTTAAGATTGATTTGATAGATTTATTTCAGCACTGCTACCGATATAAGTGCAGGAGTGGTCATATACAATGATTGATCTAACTCGAACTGAATCCTTCTCTGCATCGCATCGTTTGAACAGTACCCAGCTATCAGATGAACAAAATGAGAAACTTTACGGAAAGTGTAATAATTTGAATGGACATGGACATAACTATTCATGGGAAGTTACGTTGCGTGGACAGGTCGATCCAATTAATGGAATGGTGGGTGTTGTTTATTTGAGTTAATTCTGTATCGTTTTTCATTGTTATATTATGGATAAGCCTATTCGTTTGCTCGTTTGCAGGTTTATAATCTAAGCGATCTGAAAAAGGAGATGGCCGATGTGTTAGAATTAGTGGATCATAAAAATCTTGATCTCGATGTCGAGTATTTCAAAAGCACCCAAACGGTGAGCACAACTGAAAATTTGACTGTGTTCTTATGGAACGAACTGAGGAAACGTATGAAGGATCCGAAGCTGTTGTATCGATGTACTGTCCATGAAACGTCAAAGAATCGATTCTCTTACTATGGTTCTTGATGGCTGGAGGATTATCTGATTGAAAAGGTTATTGGATATTTTGAATTTTCATTGGTACTGATGTCTCATAGGTCACATTTTGGAGTGACATTTTTCATCGCATTTTTGCTTATTTCTTGCCTAATCTCCTCTATCAAAACAGATTAGCCAAAGAAATTTGAAACAGCTATTAATAGATGACTGAGTGATCTAGTTACATTCAGAATCGCTAAGGTGTGTATAGCAGTTCATAGATTCGTTTCAGTTTTTTTATTAAATGATTGTAGGTACACCTACAGATGGTAAAGCAGCATTTGAAAGTTGATCATTTCAGGTGATGTGATTCACTCACTGCTTTTAATGATTCGCTGAGATGAAAATTTGAAACAAACGAACTGTGGAGTGGGTGAATACCGTATTGAAGAGGAACGGTATTGAAACTTTGTTGAATTCTATACAATAGAGAAGAACGGAATATGACGTTAACTTCTTTATGAATTTCTTACAGCTTTTTAATCTTTCTTGATATTGTATTAACTTCTTTTAAAGTCATCTAATGAAATATGATTTTAAGCATATCGAATGTTCATTGTTATTTTTCAATGCATTATGTTATTGTATAAGCGGTAAAAATTCGGTATGTGGAGATCCTGAATGCCATTTAATGAGCGATGCTACTTTTGTTCAGTTTCGTCTCGTTTCTTGTCTCTTGCCTTATTGTTTGCAGTGTCTAGTAATTAACATCTGCCATTTGCTTATTTCGATGTGAACACTCGAAACCATTGTGATCGCGTTATCGTGACATTCCAAATTTTAATTTCACTCTCATTGTCAGCTGTATGAATAAACTGTTCTCAAACAAAACCATTGTTCTAAAAAGCCTTTTATTACGAGTAACTTTCCAGTGATGATCTCTACCTTGTTTTTTAAATACCTGCATAACCCTCGAGATTTTCATCGCAGTAATCATTCAGCAAGCGAGCAGACCTTTTCTCGAACTCATCCAATTAAACATTCCATATATGTGTTAGTCAAATTGTATATGGAGCATGTTGGACTATGTATGTGCAAAATGCCGGATGTGATTTTAAAATCGGTGATTCGGTTGAATCAATTGTCTATGCGTTCTTCATGAATGCTTAAAAGTTCGATTTTTTGATACAGTCAATAATGCATCAAATAAATATGCCCGCTTGATTGAATTTAATGAACTGAAATTGTTTAGTTCATCCAGCAATGCGTGCCCTGTCACTTTTATCCTCATCTCTGCGTTCGCCTCTCGTCGTTCGATGTCTGTCGTCAACAAAACCCGCTGAAGGTCCAGTTCAATCGAGAATACGACAAAAATTGGTCGAGCATTTCGAGGTGTTGCACTTCGCTTATCAAATGCGTCAAATGATCGCTCAGAGTAGCTGTTTAAAACAACCCTGAATCAGTGATAGTCTTTCGGGATCAGTGATAAAAACGATTACTATTGGTGAAAACGAATAGATCAACAGCATTCACAAGCAACCAGTAATGAATACCCATTACCATAAATAATTTATGTAATCAAACATAGCCGAATACCATCCAGTAAATAATTGTAGCAACGGTAAATATTTTACCGATTGCTAAAAGCGATCAGCAAACCAACTGCTCACAATCAGTGTCCGAACAGCAAGTAACCAGATATTTTCTTTAATGTCCCAACAACACACTCCATTTGATTTTCGTTCATTTCGGATGTTATTTGCAGCCAACTCATCTGGAGGTTATTTGTGAAAGCCCTTTGCATGCTGGGCGAAAGGATGCCGAGCGACATTTTTGTGTTCAGATTGCATCGAATCGTTTTGAAGGATTACGTACTGTTGAGGTATATCTATGCCCACATTCCTTCAATGTCAACCTTATTTTAGTTTTTATTATTATATCAGTTATTGAATTTATTTGGCACCATTCAAAAGCAATTAAATCACTCTCAGATATTAATGAAGAATTGTTTTACGGTAATTAAGATGCATCGAATGGTCAACAAATGCCTAGCCGAGGAGCTGGCTGGTCCAGTACACGCACTGAGGATCGATGCGTATCCATCATCGAAATTCGAAGATCAACAGCCAACTGAATCGCCAAAGTGTGAAAAAGGAAAACATGGTACCCGCAACAACTAATGCCGCCGAATACCTCCTACCCCATCGATTGTTACCAGAAATGTAATCAGTTACAAATTTGGTGTACTCCAAACTTGTGGACAATGATTTTTTCCTTTCACGGATAGTTCACAACTAGAATTACAAATCTTACCAATTTTACTGCATTGTACTATACACTTATTGTTAGTATTGTATCGTGTTGTTTTTATACAAAATTGTTAGCGATTGATAAATTTGTTATGCACCTATGGATATTTAATCAGCCTACATCACGAAAGATTTAATTCTGATAGGTTTTTTAATTTTTATATAAAAATGTTCATTGAGAGGACGACGTGAAATCAAAATAAAGATAAATCACCAAAGGACTTGTTGTCGTAAAGTAAACTCGGTAACTGGAATGGCCAAAAATCTATCTTGTGATCAAAGATTTATCTTGTAGTATTCGAATCAGTTGAAAATGTAATTGGATAAATGAAATCAAGCCTGTTCGACGCATGAAAAGTTTCTAATTTCGATTTGCAAACTGGAATGAAGATGGCGATTTCCTGTTGCAAGTATTTTCACAATTCCTTCATGGTCTGCTACAGCTCAGAAGTGTTTCCGAAACTTGATAGATATATTAGATCTCTTCACATGCCCGACGATGCTTACAATTAGATATATTTCTAAAACTAAGCTGCAAGGTGTGGCTAGGTACGAACTCAAGTAACGTTCGATTGCCAAAGAACTTTGCATTTTGATCGATGATCACTGAAAATTTCATAATCGCAATGAATGATGCAACTTTTCTCACCAGATCAGCTGATCGATCGTTACAGCCGGCGTTCGGGAATTTTCCTTTCAAACACTATTTATTATGTTTAAGCTTAATTGTTAACGGTAGGTTGTCAGTCTTATGAAGTGCTGTTGACGTATTTCACTGGTGTGTGTGTGTGTGTGTGACCGACAGCATATCCAGGGGTTGTTTACGACGTTTCCTCTCCGATTTTACACTCGCTGTTATCCGTCATTGGAAGTTTCGTATTCGAATTGTTGACAGATTTACATTTAGGTAATGTTATATCTGAGGTTGGTAAAATCGTGACGGCATTTTGTTCACATTCGCAACTGAATGTGTACACTTGGTTAGAACACGGCAAGAAACGTTCGAACGAACGAAACGTGCCGTTGTGATTTTACCAACCTGAAATACAACATTACCCATATTTCTGACTCAAACAGAAAAGTGAACTCCAGTATTGGATAATTTAATAAGCAGTGCACAGTTTCTATTACGGTTTTCATGGGCATACGTGAATACCGAAAGAATTCTGACTGCCACTAGGTTTTGTATCATTATGCGTCGGTAGTGTCACGTGGTTTCTGGATTTAGTCGATTTCCAAAATAGGATTTGTTTAGTGTTTGATGAATGCGTCCTTACCGAGAGCCATTTGTTTGATAGCATTTATTGACATCAGTCAAGTTGTGTTTGCAGCGAATCGTGAGCATGCTATCAAGGTTGTCAGGTCTTTACACTCAGTCGAGCCACTTTCGTGCTCTTATTCTTCCAACTATCCGGCAGTTCTCGAAAACATCAGCGAATGCTGCACGAGGAATCGGAGGTCGTTATGCGCAACAGGCAATGATTTCGTTTAATATATTCATTTTATATTGTTTGGTATAATGTACTGAACGTGATGAGGAGATTTTATAAACTCTCAGTATCTGTTGTTCGCGAAAAGGAAATTTTTGAGAGTAGTCTTGATGATGTTTCCGCGCGAATGAACGATGTTTTGCATATTTCAGGGTTTTGCCGTTCGTGAAAAAGTTGGGCCAACATTGCGTGAAAAATTACTTGGACCGACCACAGGCAAACGTAAGTTGATGCCGATGAGATGAACTGCTCGGCAGAGAATAATCATCATCAGTCATAATCTCATAACTCCTATGAAATTATGTAATTATCATTGGTGTGAATTTTTCATTTCAGCATTCATCTATGGTACTTACGCAGTTGCTGGTGCATCCGCGTTGGGAATAGGAATGTTGTGTTATTATGGGTTGGGTTTATCGAAGGAAGCAAGTATCATGAGTCAATCTGCGTTAGTTCTTTGACATCTCATTTATTATTCGTTCATTTCGTTGAGTTTGTTTTCGATATTGATAGTGATTTGAGTAGAGGAAAGGTTATGTTTTCATTTTCATTATTTAGTACTTTAATAATCTTGGAATGTTTATAGTCTTTGGCCTCAACATGTTCGTGATCGACTAAAATCTACGTACGGTTACTTGGCTGCATCCTTGGCCGTAACGGCAGCCTCAGGGGTCGCGGCGTCCCGATCGTATACGATTATGCGTTTGATGTCAAGTGGAAGTCTTGTGGTATGCTTTTGTTGGTGTCGTGTCTGCTCTTCATTGTTGTAAATAATTAGAACGCATCTGATGCTGTCACTATCAGTGATCAGCGCTTCCATAAATCTCGTCAGAATTTGATGAAATGGCTATTTGTAAAATTCAGACAACATTCGCAACGTTGGCCGTAATCGTTGGATCGGGAATGATAACACAGGCAATCAGTTACGATAACACAGTGTTGAAGCATGCAGCATGGTTGACACACGCGGGACTGTTTGGTGCCATGCTTGCACCGTTGTGTTTCCTTGGAGGACCGGTGCTTATTCGAGCAGCCTGGTATACGGCTGGAATTGTTGCAGGTTCAGTCGCCTTGGAAATTATTTTAGCAAATTTCGATTACAGAATCTAACATCATTTCCAACTGATTTCAAAAATTGTTATGATCCAATTGTTTAGTACGAGTGCGTATTAAAGCATTGGGTTTCAGTTTTCATTGTTGTATTTTGAAAGATTTTCGGTTTGGATTGCATCGGGGCATGGTTTTACGGAAGAACATCATCATGATGTTTTAGGTTTATCATTCACGGCCATCTCAGCACCATCTGAGAAATTCCTCATGATGACTGGCCCGTTAGCAATGGGTCTAGGTGTGGTATTCGTCGCGAATATTGGTACATTCTTTTTGCCACCCGGAAGTGCTCTTGGAGCTGGTTAGTGCGTTTTTTTGTATATATTGTGAATTGTATTTTGTGTTTATTTCGGTTTCGAATTGGTGGAAATCTAATGAAATATTCACTTTTAAGGACTGGCATCAATAGTGGTCTATGGTGGCTTGATACTGTTTTCAATGTTCTTGTTGCACGATACCCAACGAGTGGTGAAGTTGGCTGAAAGTTATCCGGTTCATAATCGACCTTCATCGCCGGCATCGTATTCATACGGCAATTACGGATATGGTGTACAAGATATGGATATGCAGCCGTATTTGAAACGTTACGATCCTATCAATGCGTATGTTTTAGCGATCAATTTATTCATGGGGTTTGTAAACCTTTGAAACCATCATCAAATACATTATTTTCTTTCAACAAGCAATGTTTTCAAATATTCATTAGCAGAAAGGCAAACTGACATCAACTCCTAATGGTTTGTTTGATTGCAGTCAGATGTCCATTTATTTGGATGTGTTGAATATTTTCATTCGATTGGCAATGATAATGGGAGGAATGGGTGGCAATCGAAGACGAAGGTGAATGCCGATTCCTTTAAGAATCGCCTCGTCGCAAGACGGAAGAATCAACGCTCTTTGAATCGAACTGTTTCTTGCGCTCATGATATTCTATCAATCTTGTGGTTTACATCACTTTTTCGTTTTTCATTCATTCACTCTGATGTGGTAGTTTGTGTGTGTATTTAGTTGTAATAATGTTTTGGAAGCTATCGTTATTCGTGCGATTATCGTCTGCTTACATTGTCATCGTCATTCTTACTTTCGTTTGATTTATATTGAACATTATCGTTCATTTGATCGAAACGGACAGAAATATGCCAATCAGAAAAATGACGGTGCAAATTTCTTCGCAATAATTTTGAAGTATTCACTGATCCTTTGATCTTAAAAAGGCGCCGATATTGTTAATTTGGTTCCTCTTTGAAGTGATCATATGTAAGTCATATAATCGTTTGGTCTCTCGCAACAGATCTTGTCTGAATCAGTGAATGATTTGTGATAATTTATGAAAGTTTAATTATCTAATATAATGAACTGCTACCAATAAATATTTATCGTTCCTTTGAGTTGGAAACGTTTCGGATTAACTGGTAAAGAACATTTATGATCATTTTTTGACATCAAGTCCAGCTGCGCGTAATTTGCACAATTTTCGATGAGCTTTTTTGTGCGCTCGAGAATATGATGAAGAGCTAAATTTATGAAGCCGTTTATATTGGAATTTCTTTAGATGCAATTATAGGGAATAATTACGATGACAGCTTCAGTGAGTAGAAAATGAATGGTAGAGAAAAAACAGTGGCAGTCAAGATGATGTAAATGAGACTTATGGCGGAATGAAGTGGGACGAATTTTAATCGCACACGCTTAGTCTATCTTACTAGATAGACTGAGTGATTCAAATTTTGCATCAGTCGATCCAACTGGACCTCCTTATTTGGAAAAATATATATTTTGTCGAGCGAATTTGTTATTTTGAGCAGACATAGCCATTTTCTGGAGATAGTCTCTATTGAATAGCGCAGTCGCGCTCATTCATACAAATTGATCACTATAGAGCAATCAATACGTTCATACAGCAATAGGCCGATTCGGGTAAAATTTTTAGTATTCTGAATCTAGAGGCTCTTTTGGATCGAACGGTGAAAAGAAATTCGCATGTTTCCGGGCAAATCTGAGAAGACAATTAGCTCGAATAGAACTTCGGAGGAGAGAGAGGGTTGTTTCCTCCAATCGCTATTGATCATATCCAGGAAGGATATTGTTTGAGATAAAGTGATAGTTAAAAATCTCGTCTAATTGCTTCTTTCTTGAAATTTCTGTCTTTAATGTTTTAGTTCATGAGAGTAAGTTGGCGTAGCCGCCATAGCTCAGTCGGTTAGAGCGTGGGTCTAATAAGCCCAAGGTCGCAGGTTCGACCCCTGCTGGCGGCAAATGTTTTGCAAAAACAAGATAAATTCTCGTCATCATCTCGTTAGCTATAATTTTGAGATACAAAGGAGTTGCCGCAAAGCATATGGTGTGCTCAGAATCGTTCAAATCCGCACTCCACCTATTGAACTTTCTGGTTTTTATCACTGAATGCTTCTTTTTATTAAACGAACTTAGTACATTTGTTATTGCCTTTGCAATGCCATAGATATTGTCGATCAATCTCTAGCTTTCTTCTGTTCCCTGTTAAACATCCAGTCAATGTGAATCTCTTTTTCACTTTTATTATCCTCGATTCTCCTTTTCATCCTTCGATACGTTGGAATAACGACGAAAAGATATCATTAATTGTTTACTGTTGAGTTTTAGTGTTTGCTCTAAGGACTGCCCTCAGATTTTTCTTCGAATCAGTGTGCACCGTTCGGTTCTCCTCTCACAATCAGTGATATTTAATTGTCAGTATTCTTTTTGATACAATCATTCAAAGTAATACTGATGAATGCAATTGAAACCAATCTTGCACTTGTTGTATTCAGTGATCCTCGACAATTAGGTTTGTGCGCAAATAGTTGAGAAATTTCAGTCGGGATCGCTAATGAGGCTAGATCAATTTGTTTATGAGTGATTTATGAATGTATTCAATAGGATGCTATCGTGATCACTCGTCTAATACGACTCCATCTCATTTATTGTCGCATTTTTACTAGTGATCAGTTCTTTTTCACATCGGGGTTGTTTTGTTTACATTCAATTTGCTTTTGCTTTCATTTCAAAGCTTGAGAATTATTTGTGTGTTTGTTAGACAACATAAGTTTTCCAGTGTTAAAATTCATGGCTACTCTTATCGCTGTGACGTATTTTCCCCATTTGAGCCGTATGCTAGTGATTGAAAGAGCAATTCTGTGGCAGTTGTTTTTCATCCGTTCGTCATCGAGCACTTATCAGCGTTATTTTTTTTTCATATTTTTTAGCATCATCCACTGGTTAGATTGAAAAATTTGTTATAATGAGCAAATTCGATGAAGATGAATATCTTGCAAAATAAATATATTCGTCGCTTGGAAACGATATCTTACGATTGTCTATCTTCGTGAGAGTTAATGCCATTGATGTATTAAAAAACATTCTAGTTTTTCAGTGCTGGCGATAGTATCATTTGGCAGATTTGCTTTTTGTTGTGAGTTGAAATCCAATATGATTCACCGAAATCTTTTGAAATCCAATATGATTGACTGATATTCTTGCTGCTAAATCTAGATTTATTGACTATATTATTGATCAATCGAGTGGTTTTTTTTCATTGATTCAGCAGTTGACAGTTTGTCATGAAGATGTATCAGTAATCAGCGACTTCTCGTTTGATGACTGAGGCATCGTATTCCCAGATGGAGATTGCTGTTTATCACATGCAGGATCTTTGACGAAGATGAAGAGCGAAAGAATTGACTATGCGAGTTGACTTTGCTTGTTTGACTTTTTACCGTTGATTGGATCAATGAAAGCGAATGCTTAAATTGCGAACGTTTCGCTTGAGTGTATTCGATACGATAATAAATTGGGGACTAAAAGAAATCGAGATTTATGACCAAATGAAATTGAATGAGTTTTTCGAGGCTAATTCCTATGGCTGAAACGAACGAGACGAACAGCGGGATTTATGTTCAGTGGAATTGCGGTGAACGTTGGATTTGGAGGTTCAGATGAAATTTGTTGGTGTGTGGCACGATCGAGACGCACGCAATTCGGTGCACTAACAAGCTGCTGAATGAATAATCAGACGTCGTTTGTGTAATACATCTTTATTGGAAGAACGATTCTTCGTATTCTCTGGAATAGACAAGCAATTTTATGGGTCAATGACGTGTCGTCTGTTCGATGTTGGTGCGCTTTTGGGTTGTTAAGCTCATTCTTGAAGACGTCTAAAGCAAACATTTATCCCATTCTTGATTCCAAATTCGGTTATTATGAAATTATGAATAGATGTCATATGGCTCAGAAGAAGCTCATATCCTATTATCAGTTGATGTTTTGGCAATAAGCCTTGCGATTAAGACCAGTAAACATCGTCGAAAGATTTACTTGAAGAGTGCGAATTAGAAGCGACGAGAAAGAATGAAAGCAGAAATTGGGCAATTGCAGAGAGTTGGGTAATGAACATCATTGAGGATGTAGGATAGATATTGTTAGCTTGGTTTATGATGTGCTCTTACGATTAGCAAAAATAATGGATATAAATGAAGTGACACGGATGGATGGATGGTTGGTTACTCGAATTTCGTAGGCACGTTCCCGAATATTTACTTCAATTTCAACAGTCACTTTTGGTTTATTCCAGAAACGAAAACTGTGAAAACTCGTAACGCTCGCAGGAAATTCGCTGATCGATACAATTCCGTCTGATCCCATGCCAGTCTTCGTGGATTCTCATTTTCATCGCTTCCATAAAACACTGAAGAGTGAGATGATTTGATTGGCAGGTGGTGAATTGGTGTGTTGATGAGTTATTATGTTTAGTGCTCGATACTCTGAGATTACAGCGTCAGCGGTTTTCTCGTTAGTGAGCGCGCAGCAATCTGCCTGTGGGATGTTGTATGATCTCTTTAGGGCAACAACCTTGTCATATGCAATCGACCAGTCGTTCTCGTCGTTTTTGTGTTGATTTATTGATGGTCCGTGATCTGCCTACCAAGTTTTTAGCGATTCAAACAAGCTTTCAGGATTTTTTCCTTTCATTTGGAATGCATTTTCTTCGAAAAGCAGTTAAAGATATATTGGATCTATTGAGAATCTGATGACTCAGTGGGAATTTTATGTATTAAAAATTGAGTGTATGATTGTACGCATGATATTTCAGTGTAATCGATGATGTTACAGCTGCTAAATAGATATTATGATGTTTGATAGCATGATACGTTTTTGGTGTGTTTGCTTTGAACGGCTCAGCTGGCGTAGTAATAATGACATTCGCATGATCTACACAAATCAAAACAACGCGACGAATACAATGCCCCAACTATTGTTGAGAAGGAAATGCGGAAAACCAATAACAAATTATGTACATTGTCATATTCTATCAAGCGGTTCAGTCGCATGGAACTGAGTAAAATTGTTTGTTAGAGTGCGCTAATCCCGTCGTACCAATTCCATGTTTTGATTTCAGATGATGGTGGTTTTCTCAGAATAATGATTTTTGATGAACCGAAGCTTAGAATTGTCAACTTTCATACACTACTCGCACTCACATTTCATAACCTTCTGATTTTGGAATCTTCTCATCTTGTGATATCTTTCGTAATACAGTCGATAAAAACATAATAAACGATAAATAAATTACCATCTCCGTATCAAAATTTTTCATGTCGTCATTTACATATGGTTACCATATGTTCCTCATAAGATGTTTATTTGCACACTGACACCAGGCGCAAGCCTTGTGATCTGTGGCCTAAGTGAAGGATTCAGCTGTCATTCAGCACGAATCCAATTTTAAATTCACCTTTCTTCCGGTTTATTCGAAAAACTCAAAGGTGAGTCAGCATGCTTTAATCCGTCTTGTTATTCGCTGAAAATTTTGGATCGATCTCTACGACAACGAGAGAATCGCTTTCAGAGCAGCAATATTACCACGCTGCCTACCCTCGTCACGTCACACCCCTTACATTAATCGTTTTATCGTTGTGGAACTCATCGATTTCCGAGAGAGGCCCGCTTGATTACCAACCGACCATCTGTCAACATCCCTTCTCATCACAAAACTCATTCATCGAAATTACGTCCTCCATGAGCCAGAACTCATTGCCATTCATAACACCAACCACACCAGCAAGTTGTTGTCATTCTCTCGATTGCGTTATTGCGAAAAGTGCTTACATTTCACTTTCTATTTTTTTTCTCATCTTACTCCCCAAAAATTTCTCACTACTCACTAACTTACGATGGATTATATTTCGAAATATTATATTTCGAAATCAAATGTGAATCAAAATTACTGACGTGTTATCTTTGCAAAATGCGAAACCGTGCTAGATCGTGTGGATCATGATCATGATCTAGGTGATATGATTTTGCGCCATACGAGCTTATCACCTCACATGACCTTATCACAACGTCTGCGCAAAGACTCTGTACGCTTTTCGCTCTGTTACTATGTGATATTTGCTGGTATTATGCTGAGCTATTTATAATAACTGTTGTATTTATAGCTGCTGTTCCATATGTAGTAAAGTAAAAAACTATAGCATAGATTATGTGATCAGATCATATCAGTTCAGATCGTATAGCTTCAGATCATACATAAAACAAGTAGACAGGTTTTTGTCCATGAAGTCAAGTACTCATGCAAAAGCACAGTTCATACTGATAAATGTGCTGAACTCTTGATTTTTATCGTCATCTCTTCTTTTTGCCATCATCATTTCTCGTATTAATCTCAAGAATAAAGTGCACACCACGAAATAAACAGCACATTCATTTGTCATAAACGCAATTGCGGTAGGTAGACGGATGGATGGATGGCATTTGAAACACACAAAAACACGTCGCTCGTCATTGCGTGCACATGACTTTCGCTTCCTTCCAAACATAATTCTTTTCGTCCCTTAATATTATTGAGCAGAAAAACACTTTCCTTAATCCTCTATCCAAAAAATGTATATTCGTAGCCAGTTGGCTGATTACTTTTTTAATTAAATATGCTGACTAGATCCTTTAATGCTTATTAACACACATATCTTGATGCCAGTTGGGTGCTAGGATGCAAGAGTTCGAACCAGTTTTTTACTTATCATCAATCGATTGATAAATTTTCGTTGGCTCAATTTTAACGAATCAGCATCTCCTGTGCAGTACAAAAACATTTCAGGATTTGAATCTGCCTCATAGCAACGAAACTTTCAAAGTAACAGCTGATCATGCGCTTGATTTGCCCAAACATTCAATTCGGATCAACCAAATTTCCACGAGCCACTATAAATGATACATCGAAACAGATCGCAGTTACTGCTTCGTTATGAATCTGAGATTTATGGTGTTTTGGGATGTTTAAATAGGGATGAATGTAATAATTTTGATTAGTTCCTGACAAATCCTGCAACAAGAAAATTCAGTGTTTTCGAAACTTGAAAAATAAATTGATATTTTGAACTACTCCATCGTAAAGTATCAATACCAGTAATACTACTTTTGAATTTCATGCGCTGAACTCTGATTAAAAACATACCTAATAATCGTATTAACCTTATCGCTTTGTTGAGCGTAACATCGTTCGAATGCTGTCATCATTGAACAAAGCCTTGTAGTGTTAACTGAAGCACAAGACTGCACAGCCATGCTTATAGCACAACGAGTTCAGAATGGGATGCGTTTAAAAGTAAGATTTCTTGTTAATAAATCCATTGACCTGCTCAGAATAATTCTGCAAGAATGCAGCAATAAACGAATGCGGTGATAAGTGACATATAAATGAATGTATCACAGAGGCATAACACCGCTATCGATTGCATCAAGTATTCATAGATTTTGTTGGATGGTAGTAATCAAATATTGATATCGTATACGGTATTATTGTGTCTGTTTGGCACTAATGACAAACGCAACTCGATCGTGGTTGCACATGCACATGCATTAAAATCTGATCTGAGTTTTTATCATTTGATTCAGTGATGCACTGTCATATGCATTGCACTTGAATATATTATGTGATGAGACCATTTGAGTGATTCATCGAATTTTGTTCGAAATGCAAACTTTTTGACAAATTCATGGTTTAAGACTAACGGATCATGAATGAGTAGTGCTGAATAAAATACATTTTACTTACCTACACTATATGTAATCGCACGAATTATGGTTTAATTCAATGAACATTTCTAAAAAACATCACTTCCTTGAAAATTTCTTCAATTATGTGCAAGAAATTGCTTGTAGAAGACATTCGGAAATAGACATTCGAGTTTATAGATGGATGAAAGGTGAATATATGTTAAGCACCTACATTCAAATTATTAAATAATACAGCGTTGAATAGTTCCTTCTTTTTTTTAAAATATGTGATGAAGAAACTTTGATTTCATTTGATTTGATTCAAAAGCGCGTTCTGTTATTGCGAAAAAGCAATTGAAGCAATTAACATAATGAAGTATTCAACAGAGTCTTTTGTTCTATTACTTAGTTATTGACTTTTCTCGTTGCTGTTTTGATTTTATTCAATATCGTTCATGTGACATGCATGGATTGAAGTACTGAAACGTTAGTACATCATATAAACGTTAGTATATCATATAAACACTTTCGTTGATGATGTTTCTGAACGTTCCATAAAGCATTTCAACTGTTATTCTGGAGCAGAAAAGGGCAATTTAATATTGTGAAAAGGGCAATTTGATGTTGTGGCAAGGGCAATGTATTTACAGTGTGATTGGTAATAGAGAAAAACATTGCAAAATTATTGTAATTGATGTTTGTCTGCGATTCACAAATGAAGTTGTCATCAATAGACAAAAAACACTGAAAGATAAACTCGCAATGCAGACTCAAATTGGAATTCATGTCTCATTTGTGGAAAAAGTTTGAAATTTATTGTTGTTCAGCTGTCGCTGTCGGAATGAACTTGCTGTTTATGGAATTGTTAATTGCATTGAATGTGCTTACACCATATGGTTCTCGCTAGACGTTGAAAATGTTTTCCCCTCATAATGAGTATTTTTTCGTAGCGTTCAATTAAGAACGCATTTAAATGCTTCTATGTTGAGTGATATTTCGGGCCAGCCTCCTCGTGCTAGTGCTGCTGCTGCTTTTATCCTCCATTTATCCCTCCCTGTTTTTCGTTAATCTTCTTTGCGCCGTTCCTATTCGCTCAAGGGCATTCCAGTCGATCCCGATCCGATTTGTTGTCATCATCTTGGCCAGTGCGTCAAGCATTCATCAAAGCGCTATTCATTAATTCAGCTATTCCTTTATTCCCTTAAAACAATATAGTAGTATACCGAAATGTAATTATTGCATTCCATCAAATTCGATACTGAAATATCGTTGTGCAGCAGTTAAGTGCAATTTGATATTGTGCATTACGAATGTATAATATAGCACTCGCTGAAATGATGAGCAATTTACATCAACAATATGCCATTCGAACATTCATTGATGGAACATCACACGATATGATCACACAGAACAATGCTTGTTTGCTGGCTTTTCCAACGTTTCAAACGATAGATAATGCATGAACGAACGTTTATCCATCGTTGTGTGTATTGAACAATACTAATCTATCCTCCCAATGTTTGACCTATACATCGATTGACTACCAAATACTTGCTGTATTACTGATACTTTAAACTAACTTCAAACAGCAAATGGCAAAAAATCTCATCGTTTTTTCACCAACGACAGTGAGACCAAAAACACTGATAATGATGTTTCAATTGATAATTGCTAGTTTTTCCGATGGATGATCGATTTCGTTGTAATTTGCAGTCGTAAAATCTAACCTTCTTCATTTTAAGTTTTTATGTTCAATGTGATCATGAAAAAAAAAGCTATTTTTGGAACCTGGAGAAATCCAGAGAATCAGTGAGACAGCTGTCAATAATTCAATATTAATGATGATACTAATTCAGTATTTTTAGAGAAACAAAATTTTAGGTTTTTCGGTTGGACGTTGGTATAATGAAGTGCAAGCGATTAATGTATTTGATTTGCATTTTTTGGGGTATCTATTCCATCATCCGTGTCACCAGTCATAAACTTTTTGCGGCTATCAGGAAGAGTAGTTCTATTTTTGTGTGCGATTTTATCAATTCATGTTTACTTTCAATGGAGATATTATACGAGAGCAATCGCTTGTAGCGTATGTTCGATGAACAACATCAGTAACAGATATCATAGCAAGGGACTCTTGCTTGTAAAGCTGTATATTTCCTCGTGAATCGAAACAGTTTATCAGCAAATACTTCAGTTATGAACGTTGCATTCATTTGCAATTCGTTGCTACAACAAGTGACGTGTTATTTTGCTTTTAATCGTTGAAAACGACTAGAATTCCGTATGAATTCGCATGATTTCCACTATCATGAAAATATTCATTTCTATTGATAATATTCATTCAATAGTACAGTTCATCCCCACTTCCAATTGAACTAATCGTAAGCGTCGTATTCATATTTTTCCTGAAACGTTCTTGAATTCGTTCTTGAAAAGTTTTCTGGAGCAGTAGAGTTCTGCTTGAAAGTGAACGAATGAACGAATAGTTCGACTGATCATGAGTGGATTCGTTGTCGATAGTGTATTGACTTAGCAGCTGATGATAAGAGCGCAGTGAGTGGTGATAAAAAGCACTAAAATACGTGATTAAACGTCGAAAAGTTTTTGTTTGCTCAGCAAACCAATGGAATTTAGCAACAGCTGACTTTGAATGTGTTCACTTTCACTGATATGAATTCGATCGAATAAAAACAACGCACAATCAAAGCATTTATACATCAGTCAGTACATTATTCATGTGATTCTCCACAAACAAACACATAAAAACATCCAATACCATTGACATCATATGATCATTCAATTTTGATCGATTCGTTTATTGTCCACAGTTTAGTTTCTTCTATCAATTCCGTAGCTTTTTGCTCAATTGTCGAATTAACTCAATCAGCGATCATACATGTAAATGATGTTCAAGACAAGTCTAAGTCAAGAACAACGACGTAATAAATCTGTAAAATGTTATCATCAGTGGTATTATGTTCTGCGTTCATTTTCTTATTGTTTACATTCAAACGTTTTGTGCTCAATTGAGCCCTTAACAAATCTGGATCATTTTTTTTTTGTGTTCCAATGAAATTTTTTGATCGATTGCTCATCGTCGTCAGCCAACTGTTCGAAGACTTTTGCAGTTGTTAAGTCAACTGATCCATCGATCTTTCTGTCTCTCCACTCGTCACTTGACAGATGTTTTTTTTTCGCCCCATCTGAAACTGTACTTTAGCCATCAGTAGCGAAAATGCCGTCCGTCGTTGAGGCATCCGAAGCATCAAAACGAAGCGTTTCAATAGTTTGGATAGCAAAAAATATTTCGTTGCATAATGAAATATTTTAATGGAAACTTCAGTTGTTTTGTGCGAATGGAACACAGTCGAATTTGGATGTATTTATTTTGGTTTAGCCTCATTTCGTTCAGTTGACATTCACGTCGTCATGTGTACTTATAACACATCTAGGCGATATCGTCTCATCTAATGTTAAATGATCCATTTTGAGATGATTCATCGAATGTTTGTGTATGTCCCTTAAATTTGCATTCATTTTTGTGTTTTTTTCCATTTAAATGTCTTACAGTTGAAGTGATGATCGTCGTATCGGCGCCTTTAATTCGTTGCCATCCCCAATGTCCTGTCATCATTCAATTGCATAAAAACACTCTATTGCTATCGTTCAGCAATATATTTCGAAATTTATTTTTGCGTCTGCATTCGAATTTATTGAAACCCGATAAGTGAATATAAATGCTTGTTTTGCACACAAACGATTACGTTTCCTAGATATTCATTTCGTTGTCGTCAATCGTTTGTTCATTCGTTCATTGAGTGAGTGCTATGAAATCTTTATTATTGTCATAAGTCATCAGTATTTTTATTTTCTAAATTTAATTGTTACGAAATAATTCTTCACCTTTGTTATTCATCATTAGTCATAATTGAAAATGTATTAAAAATTTATGAAATTACCTCTCAACAGCACTATTTTGTATGGGAAAACAACAGTAACATCGCTTTTTTTCTGTTCGATTCATTTGATTTCTTATCGATGTGAATGATTGGCCTTCTTATCGATGTTCAATGATAATTGGCCTCATCTAGTGCGAATGATTACTCATTCGGTCGATTCGCTGCTTTCTATTCGAGTTTCCGCAATTCTTTGCTGCAGTTTTCGAAGCATTATCAAGTGTCTTCAACTCGAGAAAGTGTTCATGAAAATTTGTGATACGATTATACTTTCTATTCGGGTTTCCGCATTTGAAAAGAAAAAAAAATTCATAAAATTTGTGATAGTTTCCATTGAAATGTTATTATATGTTTCCGCATTCTTTGAAAAGAATTATTGTATGTCTCAATTACCCAATTTGTGATATTAAATATTATTATTATTCATAAAATTTGTTTCAAATTGCTCTGTATTCCTGAATATTTGAAAAGAATTTAATTTACTTGAGATATGACGATTGTTTATGTTCATCGCGTTCACATTGAGTAATTTTACGGCTGGCTGTTTTGATTGTTTTTAGCAAAGGAATTGATCCTTGATCATCTCAGCAAATCATTGTCTACTGCTGCTGCTGCATTATCACAACTGAACAGCTTCTAATGATCAAAACATTTCTGTTTACCTTTTGAACTGATAATACCGCAGACAGCTAACTTATTTGTCTTGCGTGCGCCCCAATTCGTTCGCTCTCAATTTCCGACCGCAGTTCAACTGGTTGGTTCCATTCGCAAGGGGAGCTGACTCATGAATGCAACCGCGACGATTTTCTATCGAAAAATTTAATTTCACCTCTAAACTCAACTGCTGATTCATTGTTTTAAAACCATTATATTTTCGTACTTTTTAATGCAATTCTATTAAACTTGGCTTATTTCACATATTCATATCGCGTGGTACAACATATTGAATTGCCAACCATCAACTGATTCTATCGAAACTGCGAGAATTTTGTTCGTTCTCCTCATGTAGTTGACTGGAGAAGCCGTCTTTTGCGGCAGAGCACGATTATGGGGGAACTTTTGATAAGAAACACGAAGTGGCTGGTTTTTAGACTGTTCAGATGCTCTTCTGCAATTCAGCTATGTACTATAAGTGCAGTTATATACTATGTAAATTCCTTAGCAAAAATATAAAATTCTAAATATGCATATTGCTATCGTTGTGCTGAATTGTGTTCATCAAACAATTCAGTCCAAAACTTGAGTTCGCTCATTTTTTCGTCCATTCGAAATATTTCAATAATGATTGTTCGTGATTTTCTCTTTCTGTACGAATGAAAATGATGTAAATGCAAACAAGAAATCAAAAGCTTTTACACAGTCAAATCGAATCAATCATACAAGTTCTGTAAGTAGAGAATACACTGACAGATAACATTAATTGCTATCCTTCCCAATTACCCATCCGAAGTTCGCCACATCAATCAAAGCATGATGTTTTTTAAAATTATTTTATGTTATTAGTGATCGGATATTTGCGAAAACTTAACAATTAGAGAAATGTTCTCTGATTTCTTCTAATTTGAACGAGAAAAAACGTAAAATTGTTTGTGTCGATGGGAATTAATTATTTTTAGCGTATTGTTCGGTGAATTCAGCTGACTATAAGCCAATGTTTAATTTTCGATCAACAATAAAGAAGCAGCATGCCTCTATTTGATTTCGAAGAGAAGCATATTATATCGTGTATCAGCTGATAGCTCATGAATTGCATCATACTACCACCCATTTGCTTTCGAGAAAATGTGCTCATCCAGACCTTAAGCGCGTGATGTATGGCTGTGTTCCGTGATCGATCTTTTTTTTAAGTCAAGAAACGTCCGTCCAGTCAGTTGATTTACAATTGCTCTGCTTACATAAATCTGAGCGTTTGTTGCCGAATGACTCATGTTCATGTTCTTCGAAATGAGAACAAGAATTCGGTGGTGGGTGCAAAATGATTACTCATTTGAAACATTGCGAAAGAGTGTGCGGCCATATCAGAGAATATATACACTGCAATTTTGCGTTTTGAAATCATGAACGGGTTTGCAATTTTCGATGAAATTTGCGAGAAAAATGAGTCATTTCCGTTCTATTTATCTGTCAGATTTGATTGGGATTTTGCAGTTTTACAATGCCATTAGATGTATTATATTTGATTACCTAATGCCATCTCACAGGAATGTGAAATTTTCTAATCAAAACCCTCTAAAAAATTATCTGATTCAGTTAAATACTACAACATTATTTCAGCCTACTTTCTGCTATTGAAAGGTGAATGCAGTATGTAAGAGTGGTGTTTGATTGGTTAGCTAGCGAGCAACTTGAAGTATTACTTAGAGTTTTTGTTCTCGAAACCCCTCCGAAATACTTGTTGTAAATATCTTTAAATCCATTTTAAAGGCAATATTTAATTTAAAGGTGACAAATAAAAGATTTTGATTGGTCACGTTCGATTTTATGTGGATCAGGCTCCTTCTCTCCCCTCATTTGAAATATCCCTTCTTTTGTCCAGACCGTAGAAAATACGAACATCCGCGGGTAGAGATTAACATAATGGATATCAGTTTTAGCAGATTGCAACATCATTTTCTATTATGAATTGTAGAAGATTTTTCCGTCATGAATTGTAAAGAATTTTTTAATGGTGCATTGTAAACGATTCATTTCGAAACCATCTGCACTTTATTCATTTGCACTGATGAAAATTTTCAGAAATTGATTGATGCAAATATTGTATTGTAAAACATGCATAAAGACATCCATATATCGTTTTGAATGTCATCGAGCACATGCCAACTGGATTGAATATCTAGTCAGGGAACGTTTAATGTTCGTTCACAAAATATCATTAAACCTTCATGATTCCATGTGTTTTATGTGTATTAATTTGCTTTTCTTTTGTCCACTTAGCGTACTCTGTGAACAATGCGCTTGCAACTGGGAAAGATTCCCTTCGACTAATTGACTGAGAAGCGATGGCTTCTTTCAAACTGCTATGAGAACGTAAACAGCTGATTTTATGAAAAATCTATCTCCATTGACAGTACCAAATTGAGAATACTAGTTGTGCTAATTGCCTCGATAATTGTGTTTTTATGGTGTTTTATAGTTTTATAGTCGTCGATTAAATATAATTATTGTGATGCTTTCTGATTGATCGCAGTAAAGGTTTGTGCTGAAGCTTTTTTTTAAAGATTTATTATCTTTTCTGTTCATATGGAACAATTTTCGAATCGAAACGCTCTAATTGTGAGCTCATAAACTTCTCAATTTGAATCTTTTAATTGATCGTCAGTTTATTTCAGTTGTCAGCTAACATCTGGTGCATCCAGGTGAGATTCATTCAAGTTAAACTCAAAAAGAGCTGATCTCAGAATTGAATTTTATGACGAACAGGTGTAAAAGTTTACCTTGGACAATTTTCTGGGCATATAAATAAGTTTTAGGCTATAATTATTAGTTGTTATGCGGTGAAAGTGGCAAGAAATGAGGTTGTGACTGCAATGGTATTGAATCATCCTGAACATAAATGATATGATAACATTATTCCCACAGTAATTCTCAAGCCTTCATAATTCATCATTTATCATTTATCAGAGTATGTTGAGTAGGAGAAGGTGGACGTTCTTTGCTCTAATAGAAGAAAGTATTTCGATGTTTCAACAAAAAAATCTTTATCACGTGCTTGAATTAAGCTTTAAATAGCAAATTGGAACCAAAATAATCTTTGCTCCACGATTGCAAAAAAAAGACTGTAATTGAGACGAGATGGGAAGCAGCGTTCAGGAGAACATGATCAGTATTACTTTGCACGAATAGAATTGTCATCTGTATTGGAAAGCATTTCCTCGCATCCTATTTCGTCTCGAAAACGCATCGTTAATTGAAAATAACGAAAGAATGCGATGAATTCATTCTGAAATGTGACTGTGCTGAGTACTCATATGAATCAATAATCTCGTTCTTTGACCAAAATCCGAGGAACATTTTGGCTATTCCACAATTAATTCAGTTGGTTTTCTGATGAAAAATTTCCCGTTTTGTACTTTTAATGCCTTCGAGATGGCATTTGAGGGAGATCATGCGTTTAGAACTATTACACAATTTCGTTGCTTACTTGTTATAAACTCGTAGTGTTGTAGCCAGATGTTGTAATTAACTGCTGGCGCCCTCCAGTCGTAAAATGCGTGCACAACTGCATTTATCTCATCTAAAAGCAAGCAACAAAGACGAGTTCGAATGGGATTTCCATGTTGATCGAGAGTTCGAAGAAATTGAGATGCTTAGATCAGCAATATGATAAGTGTTTTGTTTGTTGAATGGCTGCAGTTGCGATCAAATTTCACCAGACCAACCCTCTTTTTCGTCTCAATCATCCAACAAAAAACACTTCCATCTAAACTAAACTACCACAAAAAATCATTTCAATCAATAATAACGTTCTTCAATTCGGATCCATCTGATAATAAGTGAAAATTTTCCATTCATTACGAATGGAAAATTGTTAGAAAATATGAAAGGATTGTAAGCTAGATGCCTTTTCGTTGGCGACTGTCTGTTATTTGCAAGTAAGAACAACGAACAATGGCTCAGAAAAGAGGGATTGGGCGAGCAATTCCGAGATGCATCATTGATAAATGCTATTGTTGTGGTTCTTATGCCCGATTCTGACATCGCAGTTCGATCAACTAAAACTCTCTTCCCATTACTCCATTCGCAAAAATTTTCTATTCCTTGTCCTCAAAATAAGTCCTCGTAAGCCACTGCGAGTAGCTGAATAAGTAGTATTCAAGGATTTGAGAATTCATCGCTGGTTCGTTCAACTGCTCCACCTTAACTATCATCAGTTTATGTATGGGTTTACGCTGGATTTTTTCAGGTTATTGCCTGATCATGATCGATTATTGATTGCCTGATGGATCGATAGACTGGAATGTGAGTAACTTCACAGTATAGAATGTGGGAGTATGTAACGATAAATTGATTTGAGTCAAGTCAAGAAGCGTTTATGTACTTTCTCAAGTGAACGAATACTTAAACTTTCACTGCTCTACTGGCACACATCTCAAAGATTCTCTTAGTGAGATCCACTTTTAGCCGTATCGATGATACTTATCGCTCATTTGCAATATACTATCATCAGCATCATTCAACGTTTATTTTGTGCTAGTGGCATTCACCAACGAACACTCAGCAACACTTTCTGCAAGAAAAGGCCAATAGAAGACCAGTTAGTTGAGCGATTGAAATGAACAAAGTGATCTGCTCAGTCACTTTGTTAGCTCCTCTCTTCTTGATAAATTCGCTGATCTCTAGTAATTTATTGACTAGGCGATAGCGATATCCTATAGTTAGTGTTATCCTATGCTGATTGGTAGCAGTAGCTATAATGATGATACTAATTACCACAACAATGTCAGTAGTGATAGTAGTAATGTTAATAGTGATTAAATATTAGTCACAAAATAATTTCAGTTTGCAAAATGGTTCTGATTCAGTCGATGCAATGTGTACTTTTGTCGTAGTCTCAGTGATGTTTTAACGAATATTTCATTTGAATCGTGTTAGACACATATATCAGGTTGTGCTGATTGATGTGTTATGGCTTCTTTTATTGTCGAATGTTTTAAAATAGCAAGTGATTGATTGCAATTGGTGGTTTTCTCAGTGCTATTGTACAGTAAGGAACTGTCTTGTTGGGATTGTATTGTACATTTTTGTCAAATGATTACTGCTGAAAATAAGATTCTTTTCTTGTTGTATTGATTGTCGATATGTGCCATTCGTTTCGCGTGATCTGACTGAATTAATTTTGCATATCGTAACGAAATTCGGATCGAAATGAGTGACAGTTGAATGAAGTTGATTTGCAATTAGTGCTAAAATAAACGAGGAGGACAAGTCGTCGCACTGGAAACTGATTCATCGATATCGCTCATATTTACACTCGTCACTATTGCATCTCTGAATGTTTATTTGTGTTTGTAATAACTCATTTCGTCTGAAGCATTCTCACGAACTCATTCGTGATGGATTAACTTGAGTTGTGTGCTATTTGCTCTGTTTCTTTCACCAATTTCCTATTCACATGTTGTTGGTAAAGTCGACGACGTTTTCTTTGCTTTTTTTGCTTGTTAATTAGTAGTTGAAACGACGAGTTTGCTGGTTCTCAAAAATTCAGCAAATAAATGGCTCATGGTGTTCTTTTGGTTGCTTCATTTCAGTACAACATCATGGAGAGAACGTTGAAATACTGACATTCGACAAATCCTAAGATAAACTTTTCACTTTTTGACCAGTTGGTAATTCGTTTCTTATACGATTGAATCTTCGTTACGTCTCAATTGTTCCAGAAATTTATCGATTATGCAGATGTTCGTCAGATATTTTTGCCCTATAAATATCAGTTACTTCATTTGATTGTCTTCACTCATCGAGTTTCCTGGTTTATTTTCCTCCTTTCCTCAGCGATTGACTAGGTGTTTTTGCGTCATTGAATTCATTAAATGATTATACTTAACAATTACAATGCTCTTTGCGTTAGATTACCAAGGTGTTACGGTTTTTTTGAAATCTATGCAACATCGTTATGCAGATGTTCGTCATTCGTATCCAGTTTTGTTTGATTATAAAGCGAGTAAATATTGCAATAGTATAGCGAAATACACTTGTCTCTATCGTTTATTCCATTCGAAATCTCAAGTTCAGTCAGCTTCCTACGACGTACTTCTCCCACTTTTTGTTTGTGTACTTCAGTCTTCAGTGATTTTGTCGTGGAATTTGATTGATTCTTACTACATCTTAATTGCTCTTACGTTTGTTGATTGCGTATGACGTATGGTATCATCCTTTTCTTATAGCTCGTAACTGACGTAAATATGTAACGAAGGCAATGAATGATGCAATGAATCATCAGATTTCAGATGAGTAATCAACTTGAGTCTAATGCCTCAACGGCTGCACCCGAACTGGGCGATTCGCATGGTGAAATTCAGGTTCATTCAGTTCAATCTCTTCTTTTATTTAATTTTGGACTTACGTTCATAACTTATCAGCGGACGAAAGATTCATTTTCCTTTTCTTTATATGTTTGGAATCTGCAAAAATTTACAGCTTCTCTTCAGCAATTCATTACGAAATTCAGGCAGCAATCGAAGATCATTTCATCATTGATTTTCCCTCAGCACCCTTTTGTAGTCGTTACATTTAATTTGAGTTGAATTCTGTCATTGTTAATGTTAAGTGTATAACTGAACAGTTGAGTGGTTGATTGTTAAATGAGATGTGCTCACGAATTTTGTCTAGCTAATTCAATCTATTTTTTTTGTTTGAGCAAACTGCCATGGAAAGCACAGATTACGTACATTAATTTGGAGAAGGCCCCAGCCTCCTTCATTCGAGCACTCTTTACTTTATCCGTTTTTCATCACCGTGAAAGTGTCATTGTGCTATTTCTAATTTTTGGGGTTGTTTCAAATTGGCATCGTTAATTTCCTTCAATGCATCAAAATCTAATTCATATACTTAATCATCGTAATTGCTTTCAAACAGATGAACAAATTTAACAAACCATTTGTTGCCGGAATTTTCAATTTATTCAAATGAATTCTGCTCTTTGCAAAACGACAAAATGTTCAACTCTTTTCTCGATTTATTTCAAAATTTTTCTATCTTCTTACCAAACTAGTTTCAAATGATCATTGGAAGCATCATTGGGACTTTGTAAAAAAACGTTATTTTCATTACACTTGCAAATTGAACTGCAGTATTGTTTCAGTTTTCCTTTGGCTCAGTTTAGAGGGGTTAATTTTGAAATTTTCAGCAAAAACAGGAAATTTTCATCGTTTTCTCAAAAGCTGGTTTTAAATTCCTGACAAGATTTTTCAATGATAGTAATTTTCAGACGGGTGCAACGGAAGAGTGCAAAAAAGTTGTAGAAGAAGTAACGAGTAAGAAGGAAGATGAGGCGATTTCAATGCAAGGTCTTGAGGATACGGTCAAAGGGATTCTGCACGATATCGGTGTAACCGACGATAAAGTCGAACATCTAAGCGAGATGAAAGACACGCTCGTTAAAGGTGTTACGGATTCCATTGAAAAAGTTAAAAGTGATCTCACAGGACCATCCGAACAACCGCAATCTGATGCTGCAAAACATGATGAAGGTGCTGCTGCGCCAAAACAAAAAGATGAATCGTTCAGTTTCGCATCCGGTATTGCCGGAGCACTGAAGAAGCGTTTAAGTGAAGTCAACGATGATTATGAGCCAGACGACAGTCAAGAGGTCAGCAAACCAAAACCAAAAGCAGAACAGGTTCCAAAGGAAGAAGCACCAGGAAAATCGTTGAGTGGTTTCGCGTCTGGATTCGCAAGTGCCGTTAGCGATGGCATAGATCAAATTACAAAAGTTGCAGACGAAAAAATTGAGCATTTGAAAGATACTGTACAACACAAAGACGAACCTAAAGAAGAGAAGGTTGATGAGAAAAAAGAAGACACAAAAAAGGAAGCCGGTATTGGGGATTTGGTATCGGGTCTGGCAGGAACTTTGCAAGGAGGCTTCGAGCATGTGAAACAAGCGGTTGATGAGAAATTGAGTGATGTCGGGAAAGAGCAGAAGCAAGTTGAGGAAGAAAGCAAACCCGAAAAGAAATCGGAGGAAAAACCAGAGTCGCCTCTTGAAGGTTTGGTATCTGGCATCGGAGGAGCTATTCACGAGGGTGTAGAGCATCTGAAAGAAAAGCTCAAGCCTGAAGAAGTCGAGAAGCATGAGACAGCAGAGGAAGCACCAGCAAAGAAGGTTGAAGTAACCAAACCAGGATCGGGGTTGGGTGATCTTGTAACTGGCCTCGCAGGTGCCGTACAAGAAGGTTTTGATGAAGTGAAAGATGCAATTGGTAGCAAGATGACTGAAAAGAGCCCTGTCGAAACACCCAAAGAAGATGTTCACAAGGAAGTTGCCCACGAAGACGGAAAGAAAGGCGAAAAATCAGAGCCAACTCTTGGAGGCATGGTCTCGGGAATCGGAGAGGCCATTCACGAGGGCGTAGAGCATCTGAAGGAAAAGCTCAGTCCTGAAGAAGTCCAAAAGCATGAGAAACATGAGATAGCAGAGGAAGCGCCAGCGAAGAAGGTTGAAGTAACCAAACCAGAATCGGGGTTGGGTGACCTTGTAACTGGTCTCGCAGGTGCCGTACAAGAAGGTTTTGGTCAAGTGAAAGATGCAATTGATAGTAAGATGACTGAAAAGAGTCCTGTCGAAACACCCAAAGAAGACGTTCATAAGGAAGTTGTCCATGAAGATGGAAAGAAAGGCGAAAAGTCAGAGCCAACTCTTGAAAGCATGGTCTCGGGAATCGGAGGGGCCATTCACGAGGGTGTAGAGCACCTGAAGGAAAAGCTCAAGCCTGAAGAAGTCGAGAAACATGAGACAGTAGAGGAAGCACCAGCGAAGAAGGTTGAAGCGACCAAAGAAGGATCTGGGTTGAGTGATCTTGTAACCGGCCTCGCAGGTGCCTTGCAAGAAGGTATTAGTCAGGTGAAAGAGGTGGTTGATACGAAAGTGGACACTGTTGAGGAACATAAGAAAGACGTGGAAAAACAGAAGCCAGATGTGGAAGTGAAACAAGAAACAGAACCACAAGAAAGTTTGAAAGATTTGATAACGGGCATCCGAGGAGCCGTTACCGAGGGAGTGGAGCATATGAAGAGTGCGTTCGATCCGAAAGTGAAGTCTAAAGAAGGCGATGTTGTTGAGCCACCAATGATCAAGAAAACTGTCGAAGAAGGTGTTGAAGTGCCCACACAAGTGGGTCCGTTTGAGGTAGACTGAATCCTAATTAAGTTTTCGTACTTTAATAATAAGTCAAAATCTTCTTAGTCATCGCATATGAAAATATGAAAAAAATATTTTTATCAACATATGAAAAAAATTTCAATGAAAATGCCTGCTAATTTTTGTCTATAATAAATATCTCATAAGCTCATTATTCAATCAGATAGGGTGTTTATAACTCATAACACTATGAGCGTGTACCAACCGTCAATAACTTGACCAAATAATGACGCATTCATTTTCAACGAAGTTATGTTTTCAGTCACAAACTAAAGACGAGTCTGGAAGTGGGCTGAAAAACGTTTTGGAAAATTTTGGTATCACAGACGAAAGCATTCAGAAATTGACTGAAATAAAGGATTCATTCGTGAAGGATGTCAGCGAGAAGGTAGAAGATTTGAAGAAGGACATCACGGGGACTGGTGAAGAGCCGAAGAAAGGTGACGATGAGAAGGCAGATGAGAAAGATAAAAAAGAACCTCTCGCAGGAATTATGGAGAGTGTGAACAAAGGTGTGCAAGATTTATTCTCGTCCGGTGATTCAGCGAAGAAAGATACTGAGAAGGTGGGTTATTGAACGTTTGAAGCGCTTGATTTATAACGCTGAAGCAATGAAATGTTGCTGGATCGCTATCGCTTATGTTTTGTGTGAGTGATGAAATTAGGTGGTTTATGCGAGGTAATCATTCATTCGAGGTGATCATTTATTCGAGGTAATCATTTATTCGAGGTAATCATTTATTCGAGGTAATCATTTATTCGAAGTAATCATTTATTCGAGGTAATCATTTATTCGAGGTGATCACGTGTCTCTAAATAACTTTATTTTTTCAGTTCTAAGCTTACCCTAATTGATACTGAAAAGCGCATGCGAAAAGGCCCTTCTTAATACTTAAAAGACATATAAACAGACTTTTAATGACGCATCCAATGCTGTCTTCTCCGCCAGTTTGCATAATTAGCCGTTCATCCTCAACGCTGAACATAATTTTTCCAAGTTGAATTTGGTTCCACATTTGAGCCCAACTGAGAATTTTCTGAAAATTGTTTCCAGCCATAACTTCTCACTCTTTTCGATGTTACATTTTGAGGCTTAAGATTTCATTCTCAATGCCAGTTATTTACGCGTAATTTCATGTTCAGGCTGCTCAAGCTGCTGTCGATGAAGTTGGTGAAACATTTGAAAAGGTTAAAACAACCAGTCTAACAGCGGTAGGTGTTATGTGAATCTTTGCATATGAAATTTCACATTTTACTGAAATTTCACATTTACATTGTTTTTTTTTCGCTTGATTTTGTGTAAACCTCATTAGTATCTGTTCGGAACGATGTTTTTATGAGCAGTGGAACGATACAGATAACGATGTTGTTGTTTCGTGTGTGCATCGTTTCATTTTTGTTGCACTGCAAATCCTTGGAGAATGAACGAACTTAATGAAGCAGTAACAATGAGGCGGGGTGAGCACAACAGTCTGGCAGCTGTTTTCGTTATTTTTCGCTATTACAACAAAACAGTTTCGACACTGAAAAGTTTCTCAGTGCAGTTGCTACGGAATACATCTGCAACTCAATGTGCACCATAACCGTTTTTATCCATCCTAATTTGTCTATTCGTTACGGCAACCTGTTAACTACTTCAATTGTTACTGTTTTGTCTTGCCAACAGAACTGCTCGAAAGTCTTTTTGGAATATGGTGCATATTCGATACTTCTAAACTTATTGCAAAATGTGCTGCTATTTGTTAAAAGTTGATACTTTTTCAGCGGGAAAAAGTTGATGAAATTGCATAATTTCTATTGTGCTTATCCACTGAATTCATTTGCTTGTCGATGGTATTTATTTTCTAGTTGCATATTCTTTCCGAAGGGCTCCCCACCGTTTTCAGCTGAAAATTTTGCGGTTTACGTGCGATTCCCGATTGTGAAGCATGCATGTAACTTCAGTGAAATCAGTCTCCTTCCTTGATCGAATCTTGTCAACTGAGGTTATGAATTCCTTGACGTTGTGTCAAAGAAAGTGGAAATTTGCAAGGAACTATTATTTTTGGAACATCTTGTTCGAATTGAAGTGTTCCGTAAAAATTTGATAACGACACTTAGTCAAAATTCGTAGAAAATGCATGAAGTACGATAAAGGATATAGAGGGGGCTGCGATTTGGTATAAAACTGAAATCGACAGATTGTTGACGCAAATCGAGAATGGATAAGATGAGGAAGGGAATAATGGAACGATCCGATATGCTAATAAAGGAAATGAAAATAAGAAGGGTTTATAATTGAATATGAGATCGACGCAAGAAACGCGTTAGTCTGCTTTCAATTAGGAGAGCACGTTTGAGGAGATGCCTGAAATGCGCCTCTCTCGGGAATTCATCCTCATAATCAGTGGTCGTCTAGCACTTTAATATCCTGTATCTGTATTGCGTGGTTGTTCCGAACAGTGTGCAATACAACCTATGTAATATGTCGATAACTCTCCGTGCAATCTTTCCATTGAAAATTACGATAATACGGCTCAGTCACTAATTACATGATGGTGTTAATGCTGGATGTTGTATTATTTCACATCAATTCCAATATATCCGCACTGGTATTGGATCTCATTGTTTATTAGGACTAGGTGATGTTACTTCTGTGTTATCCTATCCATAGCGTTTATGTTTTCATATTTGTTTTGGTATTTGACTTAGCAAAAAGTGATTTTAGGGGATGTGAAAGGGATTTTAGGGAAATGTGCGAATGAAAAGTATTTTAAGTATGATTTTGACATTGAAATTCTGATTTGAGTTTAGGGATAATTTTTGGTTATTATATATATTCATAAATCTGTGCTTTGTTTATCATTTGCTTTGTTTATATTTGTGTATATTTATATAGGCACTTACGGTGACGTTGTTTATCTGCATATATGGGATGGTGTTTATGTATATAAGAGTAGAATGATTGCATTGACCTTATGACCTTTTCAGTTGATCGGGACTGATTTTCGTCGTTACTGCTATCTTCTTCTCAAATAAAATGGGGAATTAAAAAGTAGAAACTTTGCGATATTTACAATCAATTCTTGAAGTGATCTCATAAAAACGGAAGATTTTTTGAAGAAAATGGAGAAGTTTCCATAGATTGACGATTCAGACAACTCAATATTAATGCTGGTTTTTTGGGCAGTTTAGCTGAATTCATTGTTCCGAATATTCCGGATATTCATTTGGATATTCTATCGAAGCTGATCTAAAATTATTAACGTTTTTGAATTGCTCATTCACTTAAAAGAGTTATTCATTTAGGCGGAAGAGGTAAAATCACGATTACCCAAAATGGAGCAACCAGAAATGGAACATCTTGAGAAGTAAGTTTTCAGTGCTTATTGATGGAATTTTTATAATTTTTGCATTCATCGCATCCGAAAAATAGATTTTGGATGAATGTCGTCAGATTGTGTAATCGCCTAGTAAATCAGCAACTCAATTTCACGATAGGGAATTCATCAGCCGTTTCATCAAGACCTTGTGAATTCTTACTGTCAGTTGTTGCAGACATGAAGAGGTAAAGCAAGCCGCGAAACCTGACGAATCCGTATCTCCACCGTTACCACTTCATGAAGCTAAGGTCTGTGTTGATGATTCGTGAATCAGTTGTTTTTTTCGCTCATTTCATCATCGCGATATGCCCACTTGCCGAAATTACTAGGCTGTTTGTTGATCTAATGTGATATCCTCGAGGTTCAAAAAAAAAATTCGAGATCTTTTAGTAGCCAATCCAATAAGTCTCAAATTTCTATTCACATATTCTATTCCATTCCAAATTTCCACGACGACTGACAATCCAGTGTTGTTGCTTTATTTTGAAGCAATTTTAGTTGCAATTTAGTTCCCGACATTGCAAGTGATCCATTGAAAATGTTCATTTCCCATTTTCTTGACTTGGTTCTAATTATTCATTAGTCAGTTCATCTCCCTTCATAAGCTCGTCAACTTTAATTAACTGAAAGCACTAGGAATCTTTTACGATCCCACTACTACTGGGATTCGAACGTTGTTTTTTATTCAGTGTAATTCACTTGTTCTACGTGAATATAAGACATTATACTTCCATATATGATCACATAATATAAGTGACATGATATTTTCGCATTACTTTCATCAATTGAAACTAGAAGATTTCATCGTTTTAGGTAAATGTTCGTAACTTGTGTCATTCAACTATATTCTTACTCAGTTTCACCCTTACTTAACTCTTATTTTTTGAAGATTGAAGAGCGAACAGGTGAAGAGCAAATACCTCGAGAACCTATCGTGCATAAGGTGGGCTCAGCCTATTCTGCATTCAGTTTTTGTCTGTTACGTTCTGTTGACCTCACATTATTAGTGCGATTATTTTGTTTGTGGTTAAAATTAGTAAACTGTATCGATGACAACATTATTCGTAATTATAACTTTTATTCACGAATGCCTTTTTATTCAATTGGACAGTTCTATTATTTTGGAGCAATCAATAGCTGGAATGGGCCAAAAGAGGAGTATTTATAAATCATGAACATTTCGCTCTTTCTTAAAATTTTCACGAATTTGATTATTTCCGTTCTCGTCACACACTGGAAATATATTCCTCTCAATCTGTGTTTTCGATCGCAACAAAATGTTTTGTAATGTTGTTTATCCTTATGAAATGGTCATAATTGCTTTCACTGTTAGCGAAAAATTTTGAATTATGCGTGATACATACAATAAGGAGGAATGAATGGGACTTTGGATGACACAGTCAATGTAGCATAAGGAATGAGAAATGAGCGATTGATTAGATGAAAATTGCATTTATATCCATTGTCCGTACAGTTTGAAAATCAACGATCCACATCTTCGATGTTGCCTCACGTATTTCCGATTATATCTAATCAAGCGACGGATCAAGAAACATCTCAAGCCATTCCAATCATATTCGAAGATCAACCAGCAGCGTCTAGTCAAACGTCTACCTTAAAGGGGAGTACTGATGAATATCCCGTCATTAACACGGAACGCGGACCAGCGCAATCCATTCCAATCATATTCGAAGACGTACCAGTAAAATCTGGACCCAAAATTACCAAGCTCGTTGCAAATGGCTCTGATGTGATCATATCAGATCGCGGTTCTGCACAAAGTATTCCGATTATATTCGAAGATCCGCCAGCGACGTCTGATCCGAAAATCACCACTGTTGGTGCCAACGAGCTCATATCGACGAGTCGTGGTCCTGCACAAACTATTCCAATCGTATTCGAAGACGAATCCGCCTCAAATGAGTCAAAAGCAAGCGCGCAAGTAATTCCAGTACAGTTCGTTGATGACGATGCTCAAGTGATTCCTGTAGTAGTCGAATCAGCTCCGAAAAGACGAAAGCAAAAGCCCATCGAACCGCTGCATTCACGGACGATGCCTATGGCGCTTACGAATCCTTCGAAGGCGACTGAAGAAACTGGAGCTGACGAAGGTGAGCAATCGATTGAAGTTGTCGTTGAGAGTGATACGGATGACAGTGAGTCACTGAGTCAATGTGACTACTGGTCAAAGCGACGTTTCTGTAAACGAAAATCGTCATTCGACGAATTCGCGCCGTCGGCTTATTTGCAGCAAAAAATGAGCATGGATATTGGTGTGGTGAACACGGCGAATATACCTGAGCAACTGATACCGCTGCATGAAGAGTTGAAACAGTTGCAGTATCGCTACAAAACAGGGCATCGACGAGACAGTCACGATAGTCACACAACAACAACGTCGAATGACAGTGAAATGCTCATCGAAACCACATATTTTGATGAACGACAGGAGGAAGAACAAACCGAAGACGCGGACGAAGAAAGAGTCGTTCAGCAGATTCAGGTTCATTTCGAAGACACTCCTGAGGGTCAAGGAACTATGAGGCCTGATAAACTCATTGGATTAGCCACTGCCGGCGGAACCGTTCAGTCGGATCATCTCGAGAATTCACCATCACAACCAAGTAACAGCAATGAAACACAACATCCAACAACACTTTCCTCGCAGCAGTCTTTGACGCCATTGGCTGAGCAACCGCAATCTGCTTATGGAACGGATACTTTTACGGCAACTCTTATTGAACGACGTCAACATTTCACCAAGAAAAGTTCAGCACCCCTTCACGAGAATTCGACTAAATCGAGTGAATGTTGGCTACGAAAGGTGATGAAGCCGAATGAATTAGGAGAAACTGATCGCGATGATTCATACGTTAACGAGGATGAAGATAATGAATGCAAACATAGTCTCTTACCAGAATTAATTCCCGAAGAACCCGATACTCCTATTCCTGTGATTTTTGAGGAACACCAGCAAACATCGAATGGTGCCTCAATCGGTGGTCTTGTAGACGATTCGGAAACTGTTCTTCGAGCTCAGAAGCAGATTCGCGATGAATGGGTCAGTGAGAGTGTGTGTGTGTGCGTGTGTGTGTTTGAGCGTGGAGTGCGATTAGATGTAGAATATTAGAATACAAGCCGACAACACTGTATGCATGCTGTTCGAAGCTGAGCAATTTGAAAAAAACACTTTCAGAATACGAGAAATAAGGGAATTTCTTCAAAATGACGACATCTGACTTATGATTTGATTTCGATTCTATTTCCACGGGAATCTACCATGTGTAGAAGAAAATTTATGACTGCATTTAAGTGTTTTGGTGTATGAAATCGCAGATCTTCTCGTTGAAGATAATTCATCTGTTAGAACAGGCGATTTTGGGAGGTTCATAAGAACGAAGAAACATATTTTGATAAGAAGCCGAAAAAAGTGGCTGAATCGGATTCTCATGTATAGGAGTTGTCGGTTGGAAGAAGCACGCTTTGTAGTGTAGTGTTAGCTAACGTATAGATGCCGATTTCATGACGGATTCTGCTTTATAAATAACGCATGCAATGGTTATATCAATTTATGATTTGCTTACAGTTAGTCCAAATAGGGAGGTCATCTTAGTTGGTTACAATTTTATGAGGAGATCGGTTCAACCGAACGAATATCTCCTTAAGGATTTCAGTGGAAAAATACCTTATGAGGTTCTACTGCGTCAGTAAAATACTTATTAATAAGTTGTCTGCATAGATGTGATGCGATGCAATTAGCTCGAAATACGTTTAGTACAAATTGCTGAAAAAAATGTCAGCTTGACGATTAGACTGACTATACAATAGATTTTTATGAGTCTAGAAAATGCCGTTCAGCTCGTGTTTGCGTTATGAATTGTGAATTGCAATCAGATGAAATGTTCATAGTGGAATTAACTTCTCAATCGGATCGTTACACCACATCCTGTGCTGCTTCGAACCGCTTTACTAACGAAAATGTTATTTTCGCCGTCCTGCAAACGATGCAAATTTGTATCGTTTAGTTGATGCTGTCGACAGTATTCTTGCTGTAAAATTTCTTGCGTTCTTTCAATATCTTTCTGTTGGTTTCTTTAAAGAGTGTCTGTCTATGTTCTTAGGTTCGTAGTATATTATTGTGGAGTTATCGATAATTTTACATCGCAGTAAATAGCGATTTGGATGTGCGTTTGTTTTTGTTCAGATTGATTATGTGCAGTTTTATATTGGACGAGAATTATATCCGTTGGCTATGATTTCTGTCCTTTGTGCTTAGTGGGTTGTTATTTTTTGAATTTTTGAATCTTTTTGAATATTCTGTTCTGTTTGAGTTCATCTCAAGTTCATTGCTACTCTGATGAGTTGTTCTTTCACCTCTCTCACCACCTGTAATGGACCGACACTCCTCTAATATCACGAAATACCTTCGCATTTATCCTAACCAGTGTTAAATTCAAATATCATTTTGTTATGTTCCACTAATAGTTGCTGATATTTCTGCTAGTAACGTACCTAAACAAATGTCAATTTCAGGAAGAAGTCCCTGACAGTGAAACACAGGACGTATTGGATTCAGTGCAAGTACCGGCTGTTCGAGAGCAAGTTCCATCGACGATCGTTGAGTCTGTTCCCGAGAGTTTAATCAAGTTCGACTCTGCACCACCACTTCATCAGAACGTCACTCCGTCGGCAACCGAAGAATCCAATTTGCAGCATGGCGTTGACGTTCTCAAAACTGACATAAAGTCCATGGTAAAAGAAGACACAAAGCACGAGGTCATTAGTGACTTCATTCATCAAATTATCGATTCATATAAATTCTGAAGTTATATTCGAATGAAATATGAATCGTCTTTCATGAACACGTACAAAATCACGATGGTGCTGCAATATAAACTCACGTATTTCTTACTTTATATTGTTCATGATCAAACTCAATTTTGGTTGCTATGTGGTCGAGTTCGAATGAATAGCGAGACCGATTTATTATTAAAGATGAATTTTTAATTCTGTTGTAGGAAAAACCTAGTGAAGAAGTGAAGGCAAGCGAAACGAAACCTGTGGAGCAAGTCGCGAAAGAAGTGCAGAAGAAGGAGGATGCATCTTCACCTCCTTCTGCCCTACCAAAAGCACCACCACCACCAGTGCCTCCAAAAACGAAATCAGTTGATATGAGCACTAAAGAATTCGAAGAGAAAGTTTTGCACACCGAACCAAAAGACGTTCAAAAAGTTGCCGTTTCAAAGGTAAACTTACGTAACTGCCATTCAATCGTCCCTCAAGTTACCCGACCGAATCATTATTAAAAAATCCCAAACAATTCAGCATTCATCACTCAACCTAATCGCCTGCGCGCATTTCAGACCACTGAACCTCAACATCCTGCCGAACCCGAAAAGAAGCCCATTGAGCCTGTGAAAGCTGCTGTTGTGCATGAGCACGACAAGCCATCGAAAATTCCGAAACCAACGGCAGTTTCGCCGAAAGCCGAGAAGAGGCGAATAGAATCGAGCGCACCCGTCGTTACTCCGAAAGCTGAATCACCAAAGAAACCTGAAAGACCATCGAAGTAATCGCAGAAGCTTCGCGTCTTAAATTTCGAAACTTTTGTATTCTGTGAGATCCAGAGTAATTTAGCAGGAAACCTTTGAGTGCGCAATGCTATATGTCTTTCTGGCTTGAAAATGAGGAAGCAAGGGAAGTCAGATGTTTAAACAGTTTTCTCAGAAAATTCACTTCATCTAATGTCTGCTCAGAATTTTTGCAGATGCGTGTTTCAATTAAACAATGATTTCGACTTCAATATAACTCAAATTTCGTACTATTATTTAAATTTCGTACTCTTATACATCATTTCTAGTTCAATCAGTTGTCATTCAAGTGTACATTCCTCATGTGATTTTCATTTTCCAACTGAAATTTCTTTGAGAACATTCTTTGAACATTTAGGTGATTTACCTCCCTGTTTTTGATAGCCTGGCAGATCTAGGTAAGTAATCCAGGTAACTTCCCTATTGCCAGCGTTATTTGCAAAGAATCACAAAACATCTTTCAGAGAAGAACAGCGTAAAGAGTTGGTAAAGGAGGATACTTTTGAGAAACAAGAAGTCTCTCCGTTGTGCACGAAGACCTCGGCAACTACCACATCGCATGTTACGACAGTCACCACACCGATTCCCTCAGAATCCGAAGCTAAGTCATCACCACCGAAGGCTGCTGATGAGTCGAAGAAGCCTTCGGTCACAGCAACTACCGTTCAACCACCTGCACCCGCAAAATCAACCCCTTCAAAGGTAGAAGAACAAGAATCAGCACACGTACCATCCGCACGTGCACCACAACCAGCACAGCAACTAATCGCTCAACAACCTGAAATAACGGTTGTTGATGAAAAAGTTTCACAGACTAAAACTGAACCAAAACAGCCTCAGCCAGGCGTAAAACCCGTAGAGAAGACTGCGGCCACTGAAGGCACTGCTGCAGCAGAATCTGTTGACGTTGCTGCAGAACCAAAAAGCGCCGCTACCACTGAAAATGTCGAAGAAGCAACTGATGAGGCAAGAAAACAAACAAAAAATTCGTTTTTTTGCTTGTGCAGTGGTGCTTCGGTTCTTTTTCCAGAAAGGAATCTGCGAATTTTGAATGCATGATCCCAAGTGGTTGATGCTTTTTTTTGCTGAGAACGATCCCATTGGCTTGTTCTATAGTGCGGCGTTCCATGCAGGCATTCCAACGTTATCAAATAGCCCTCAAGTCTTGCAACAAGCAGCCCTCTGTGAGCTGTTGTCATCACATTAAAACTATCAAGCTTTGCCATTAGGCCGTAACCCCCAGCTGATGCTTATTTGAATGAATTTGTGTTATTTTCGGTCATTGCACAGAACTCAATCAATTCACTTTTCTTTTTATTTCAACTAATTAACTAACGTTTATGACGAAAAACAGAGCACTGTGAACTCGATAAAATTGAAATTGTGGAGGAAGGGGATTAGATTTGTGCACATTCAATTGATCTACCGCAAAATTGAGTTCGTTATTCAAATAATATTGACCAATTTGAAGAATTAGCCATTTGAAATTATGATTGAGCAATTTCCTTGAATAATCCGTTGCTCATAATGAGACTAAATGGACTAACCACCAAAAAAAAATGCCTAATCAAATTAGTCGGATAAATTTCTAAATATCTGCTTTCAAGACGCTCAAATTGCAGTCAGCCGTTTTCAAGTTTTTAAACAATCTTTTTATTGAGTTCGTCTTTCATTACTTGAGTTTATCGTATGGAGCAATTCGGTTGGCTATATGTGCGTTTTCGTTCATAACTTCATGTTTTTGTTGTTTTTGAGTTCTTTTTTTTTGGTCATGCATTCTTTTGGTTTTCAAGGGGCATTATTTTTCAAAGCTTGCTTTATTTTCACCAGATTCATCTTCGTTTTGGGTGCAGTTGTTCGGTGTTTGCAATATAGCAGTGGTTTGTTGTGCGTGGTAAACGGTGTTCCTGCTTTTACTAATAACCGTAACTGACTGTAATGAAACGAAAATTCTGTTTATATTTATACAACGAACTACTTATAGTTATACTATTGTTATACTTATACTACTTATACTTATACTTACCTGCTCATATTTATGGGTCAGCAATTTTTTTCCACCCAATTGCTATTGTTCCGACTGAAGTGATGTTTGGTTCGAGATTGTATGATGAGAGGTATTTATTTACTGAACTTCGGGTACAATAGTTTACATTTATTCCCAAGTTGCAGCTCTGCGTAGGATGCATGGTTATACTTGCTCTAGCTCGTATTATTTCACCTACGTAGCTTTTGTTTAGTCGCTTAATAAAGGAGCAAAAGAGCTTCAGGATGCATTACTTACCCACGCAAGTTGATCGTTTTCCCGCTGATCATTGCATTAATATTAAAATTTTAGTCGGGTACGATGAAAGCAAAGAGCGGTGAATCTACAAATGGCCAGCAACAACGGAAGAGGTGTACAATATTGTGAGAAGAAGAGGTGAAATGAAGCGAAAGTCGAGTTGAAAAAAAGAACCATACTAATATTTTCATTATTATTATATTATCGTGTTATTATTGAATGTTTGTTGTTATGTTTCATTTGAAAGCGATTTGTATTGAACACAATCAAAGTGCTAATGTGTATCAATTTTTGTTTCATTGAAATTTTCTGTGAGCGTCTTCATCTGATGAGCATCAATCATATCTAACGAGACAGAGCATTCTGAACAGATATTTCCAGTTGCTTCACATGTTTCGGCTTCAGAATATGCCCAGTTTACCGATTTTACTCGTCACTCTGTGTTGTTGTTGTTGTTTTCTTGTAAAGGCGATAGCTTTTGTAAATTTTGTTTAATTCCGTTTTTTTTACTCGGATAGATTCAATGAGGATTTTAAATGTAAGCGTTTTCTCTAATTGAACAGTCGGTCAGTCAAATTATTCCGTTCGTGAATAAATTTTCTCCCATTCGCAAAGCGGTTCAGTTTAAGCACGATATTGCATTGAAAATATGTTTTTCTGTTAGGAAATTTTCAAACTCGCATCATAAGTCATGAAAAGTCCGGAAATTTGAACAAATTTTTTTCAGTTTGAGTCAATTGAATAACTGGTCCTACTCCCCTCGCTAGCTTTTGATCTTTTTTAGTCAAATTGTTGAAGTCAGTTTCCAATTATTCGTACCAAGCTCACACATGCACGGTTAAGGGTAATTTCCATGTTTTCAATTAGATTCTTTCATCAATTCTGTAGAGATGCCGTCGCGAAATTTTTGTTTCAAAAGTCAATAGCTCATCTGAAATGAATACAATGAATCTATTTCTGTTTTCACAAAATATTTCCAATTTTTCTCACCGAATGCTACGCTGTTTCATGGTTGCGCTGTTGGATTATAACGTTTTCAAAATGGTTCTCTGTAAAAACAGAGGTTGGTGATTTCAGTAAATTATAAGGAGCATCAGCTCTGATTTCCTTTTTGATGGGCTTGAGTAGTTTCCTTAGCAGTCTACGATAATGCTCACGCCTCAGGTTTACTGATACTGATTTACTGGTAACGGAAATATTTGATAACGCAACTGAAAAACTTGCAGAAATGAAGCATTTGGGAGTTGAAAACACATTTCGAAACCTTTTAACATTTTGTATCTCCTCAATTGTAACAGCTATTTTTCGTGAACTCGAATGATCTGTATTTGTTTTGAGATTTTCTTTGAAGTCAATGTTCATATTTCAAAGCGTCTCATCAGTAGCTCATTTCGTTCTTCCATGAAACTATTTAAAACTGCTTTGTGAAGCGTGTTCATATCGCCATAATACGTTCGCTATTCACTATTGATCGTTGATTCAGTGTATTATCCTTCAGTGAATTTTCATTGAATCTTTTAATAAACCTAAACTGGTAGAGTTATTTTCTCACAATGAACTTTTCACTGACAAAAAACTATCAAACTTTTTGTCTGGAGGACGGGGAGTGGAAACTCCGGCAGGAAGCAAAGTGAACATAAGCGGACCTGGACAAAAAGCCGGAGAGCGAACTACCGGAGGTGGGCTTCCGACGAGATGAATTCGTCCCGGAAGAGAGACCCCAACCAATGAATCGAGGAGGAGCAAAATCGACAGGCACTCCATTCCCCGACAAACACCACTCACACCACCTGTGAATCCCCGCTTCGGTTTCCAGTTCTCTTCGGACATTATGCATACAAACAGTAAGAACGCATGTCGGCCTCCCAAACCATCAAAGGGGTGAATGCAATATCTAAGCGTAAAAGCACTGTTCGAGAAGCAGTACCACTATCGAATGCTTCTTATAGCTATCTGAACAGCTCGTTCCATCATGTTATAAGTCATTTTCTATTTTTTTTTCGATTGACATGTTCGGTTTAAAATGATCACTCGTCGTCAGTTTTATTTCACTTCAGTTCGTTGCTCGAAAAACTTTCATTTCTCTCTGTTCAATAAGGACTGAACTCTTCATTTTCCCATTTAAAATTCGTATACTATTTACAACAAACAAAAGGTGATAAGAGTAAAATCAATTACAATACTGATCAATAAATAATATAAGAATGATACAATAGTAAATAGTGTTAACAATAAAAAATAGAAGAGAAAGAAATCATCAATAATATTACAACAAAAACATGATATGACTGATTTGAATATGTTCTTACATAGCCACACAGAGAATCTCTTTAAGACCAATTCATCAACCAAAACAATTATCAATTATGCCGTATTCTATGAAAACAATCAAAGTAATGCGATCTTCTTCATCAGAAAATTGAGGTTTTACTACATACTGTAAGGTGAAATCACAGTATAACGATTCATTTATGGATATCATACTCCTGAATAGAGTGAGAAGAAATAAACGTAGAGCAAGAACACGGGATACAATAGCAGCGTTCTTTTCTCTTGTAACTCTTCAACACATAACAACGTCCCAGCACTGTACACTGACCAAAACACACCGAAGCAACCCAGACCAATTGTTAACATTCGAAACCTGAGATAGTTTCAAAAAAGTATAAAATTATCGGGCATGTTGCAGATCACAATAGAAATCAACCGTTTTTGCAACTTGTTGGAACGGTGAAAAAGAGATTAATTCTGAGCCCATCCGATTAATCAGTAATCGTGAACACTGTTAGGTTCGGGGTTTGCATTTACTCGAAATGACATCAGTATAAGGAAATTTAAAATGAGAAAATAAGATAATAAAAGATTTTTGCAGCCAATTTATTAAAACTTGACTGGTGAAAATAAGTTGCATTCAAATACAGATGCAATGATTACCTTGAAATAATTGGGATAAACAATCCAACCGTGACCAACGGTATTAAGCAATAACCAACCACACCAAGCACCTGACTGTAACTGACCTCACCACCGAGGGCTCGAGCCAAAAAGAACACAAAAAATGAGCCCGCAAACCAGATTGTCAAAATCCATGATATCACCTTAAATATTTTCATCATCTATCACCCAAGCACTTGACTTCGATGCAAAGCGATCGACTAAATCAATGCCTCGAAGAGAACGCGTTTAAAACTCACACTGAATTGCCCGTAAATCGATAGTAACGCGTACGCCATGACGACCAATAACGGACCCCAGAAATCGGGCGATTCCCTCACAATACTTAATTTAAGTCGGAAGTACGGTAACGGTAAAAGCACACATCTCACTTTATAGTAAATATCAGTGAGGTCGATATCCAACTCTTCTCTGTAAATCAGAAAATAATTCCAACAGATTATTTTCAATAACTGATTTTTCAAAACTCTTCCAATTGTTTTTTTCCACAATTTTTTTTTCATTTTTTCCACAATTATTTTCTACATTTTCCACAATTATTCAATAATTATTATTCTCAACACTGACCCCAAAACATTCAACAGAACAGTTTCCTGACACGTGTGAATGACCTTACGTTAATAGAGTACAGATACGTTAATAAATTTGGTCATTCTGAAGCATCAATTCCAATAAATTCAGATCCCAGAAGAGGTGAAATGCGCACAACTCACAAAAGTGGTTTCTGTTCAACTTCATCATCATCCACCTCTAGCAGCCACCCGAATCCACGATTTTCCAGAAATTTTGCAGCAGGTCCTCCGCCGCTCAATTTGCGAAAGTGATGGGCCCCTTTTCCATTGTAAGATACTGACGACATATTCCCACTCAAATCATAACCTTGAAGTTGAGAAATACGATAATTCCAACAGAAAGATTACATTCAAATGTTTCATAGATAGTAGTGCTTGTAAAATCTTTTTTTTTCAGTCCTGGGATTAAAGGATCACCACAAACGGGAGAGAAGGCGACGGTAATGATGAAAAACGAAACATCACGAATTTTTTTTGCTGCTTTCTGAAAAAAGAAAGACCAAACGGTGCTACTATACAGTGATTTATCCACTTACTGCTGCTTAAATATTAAACAACAAATATCAGTGAGTATAAATGAAGTGGCAATGAGGGTGATTGTTGAGTAATCTGAGATAAGAATGTCAGAATTTCAAAATTACTGTTTCATCAAATGGCGAAACCCCCGGTCGGAATGCCATGCGATCATCACTAACAGGACCAACGATCACAGAACAATTCTTCATTCATTGAATAAAAGGTTACAAGAATTACACGAAACGTGCACTTTCTAACATGAAAAATGGGCAACAACTTAAGCTAACAATGAGAAAAATTACCTTGTTGAGCGGAGGGCGAATATTGTTGTGAAGAGTCATAAAATCCAAGATTTTCGACGCCTCCTAAGGTTTCCACATTCACTGCATCGCCCAAATCAATGGCCGTTTGATCGGGCATTCGATATGCTGGAGGAGGATCCATAATAACAACACAATGAACAACTAAAATATCACAGTCATAAAATCAGTCAAATATCAATTGATTTTGATTGAACGCATAGCGAGGAGAAACACAAAAATGCCACGGATCGCGTGAAAAGTATAATACGAAGCAGCATCAATTCACAGAACCAGATTACTCGACACCAACTACATCTCACAGACTCGACATTCTCTAAACGAGCATTATTAGAGTTATTTGCTCCATCAATCCGTGCCAGCTATCCCAATGGAAAAATTCGTACTCTAGGATTCTAATTTAACGACACATTTCATTACTGCCGTTGCAACGGCATTGCTTATTTGGATGACCAGCCCTGTTGCCACCGAATGTTTTGCAACACTGTCTACCAGAGAACATTACGGTAGAGACAGATCGGTCGTTTCATTAACATCGCGGATCGTATTAAGATTCTGGGGCTGTCGAAAGTAAAACTAATTGAAACACGTATGGCATGCACTGTACAGGATTAAAATCCCTCTAAAAATCCATTCTCAGTTTGCAAAATACGAGAAACATTTTCAAGAAGTGCTACTCGAAATAAGTAAGGTCGGATCGGTGCATATGTCACAACAGTTACGGTACAATGGAACACGAGTGTTGATGAATTCCAGTTCACATAAATTGAAATCTGAAGACCCATTCTGATAGAGATTTCAATTTTCTACGATAAATATATTTTCCTTTTCGTCAAAACTCGTTCCAGTACGCCTTAATGATGTTCTCAAGGACATAGTCACAGCGTTATTGTAGCGGATTTTTTTTTTGATAGCAGGTTAGATCACAGTCAGTTTAGTGTCTTGTGTGGCATAAGATGAACGTATATTACGCATAGCCAATGCAATTGTGGTAACGTTCGCACATTCGGTTTACGTTCTTGAGTTTACTCTATGCGATAGTGATGATTATGCATATGCATTTTGCATGTGCTTGAAAGTGTTCCAAAGGGCGTTTCCGTTGAAGTCTGCAAGCTGATAATCTTTTCAGTGAGGCATTAACTGGTGCAAAGTCGAAGTGATCTGCCTTTGCTTTCTAATGTCTTGCTCGAAGTGGTCTGAATAGTCAGATGTGTAGTTGATATCAACTAAAGCTAATGACAAACTCAGATATATGACTTTCTCTCGAAGACCGAAGACATCAAATAATGCAGAAGAAAGCTGACATCATGCACTGTATGGCTCACTTTCTTCTAGTGGGAAAGTGGAAACGTCTGGTGAAATGTCGTTCTGAATTAAATAGACTACGGTATACGAGTGCGAACACTTGTGGCATCACTCAGCTGTTGCAAACGTATTCCGCATTTCCACGTGTTATTCGCTAGCTGTATATCTGAGAAGTAATGTTATGTAAGTGTTCGGATGGAACTTCAGGATCCAGCTTTAGTTTTTTTGATGTTTCAAGAACGACGTTCAGCATTGACTTCGAGATCAATCGCTTCAGTTCATCAGATAGTCACTGACTGGAGAGTATTTTCAGAGAGATGAATCTTTCTTTAGTGGGTGTTTTGTTGGGCATGTTTGTGGAATGTGCATGGTCTCTTCGTTTCTTCGTACCTCCAAATGGAAAGAAATGTGTTAAAGAGGAGATTCATAAGAATGTGGTGGTGACTGGTGAATATGAACTCAGCGAAGGTAACGGATACACAAGTAGCGTTCATGTTAGTTTTTGTACGTTCGCAAATTTGAAGATTCCAAATTAAACTGACATAACATTTGTCTACAATTGTCCCGAAAACAAAAAGTTTAAATAATAAATTCCAGTGGCCACCAGACTCACTGACATTATTATGTGTGTTCGAGCACACGATTGATTTCCATGTTACGCATTCTTGACCATAATAATAAGCAGTCTCTTTGTTATGAGATCGCTGACGGTCCAGTGATCTCTGTTTTTGGTTGAACTGAACAAACGTCATGGAAACGTATTCAGGACCATCACATTATAACCCATAAAATGGAATGTTTTATCATTGCCATGTTCTGTTGTTCCCTGCCTGTAAAGGTTGATTTTCAAGGTATCCGACTCGCGAGGTCATACACTGTATAATCGAGAGCATTTCGCCGAGATTAAAGGCAAATTCGCTTTTACGGCTGATGAGTACGATATTTTTGAGATTTGCTTCACCACACATCTGCCACCTGGTTAGCTAATTTTTACGAAGCGTGTTATTATTGTGCTGATTCATGGATTCTACTTGCTTTTTCGTAGAGTTCATATAATTTTTCATGAATTTCTCTTAAGATAAAACCAAAAGATTGTCATTGTCATGACTGTGTAACTGTTCGATATCGTTTTTCGGTTGTTTATCAAATATTTAAGGTCAACGTGGTCAGCAGCGTGAAGTGATGCTGAAGATGAAACGTGGTATAGAAGCGAAGAACTACGAAGCACTTGCCAAGACTGAGCAGTTGAAACCTTTGGAGATCGAATTGAGAAGGCAATCACTGTTTATTGAAAACATTTCTGAAGAAACTTTCATTGGTTGTTGAGGGATTAAAGGAGCCAATCGTTTATAACTGAATGATTTCTGAAACTGTGAATTTTTTCTTTTTCATTTTAGATTGGAGGATCTCTCAGAGTCAATTGTTCAAGATTTTGCATATATGCGGCAACGAGAAGAGGAGATGCGGAATACAAACGGTAATCAGAGTTTTTATCGTCATTTAGATTTGCGTTGAGTCATCTAAATCGACCACAATTCGTTTCTTCGAGCTTCAGCAGAAATCAAATCTGCTGTTTGCTATTTACGGAAAACTCTGTAATATTTCTCCCATCACACGTCTATTTCAGTTATTTCTTGGTGGAATGTAGATTTTTCAACTGCTTTCGTGAGAGACGGACAGTTTTGAGTTCATTTTTTTTCTCGATGTGAACGTTATGGAATTGATTTCAGAATCGACGAACAGCCGTGTGTTGTATTTGAGTATTTTCTCGATGATGTGCCTTCTGGGACTTGCTGCATGGCAGGTGCTTTACTTACGTCGATATTTCAAAGCGAAGAAGTTGATCGACTGAATCGACTGACTTTGAATTCATTTGATTTGATTTGTTGCCTTTCAAAAACAATTTTTGCTAGTTCGTTCATAAAAGTTATTGAAATTTTGTGTGTAGCTCTTAAGTTGGTCTCGAATGCTTATGAGTTTTGGAGAAGTTGTTTTCGGAATTCCGTGGAAAAAAATTTTTTTGAAGAATTTCGGTGTAAGTGTTACTTTTTATTGTTTGGAATGTTTGATTTGAAAATATTTCCATGGATTTCAAGCTTATTCAAAATAATTTTCAAATCTTGCAGTCATTTTAGTATTTCTTTTTCAGTCCTAAAATTTCATTATCGTTATTCGTCCTTTCTTCATGTATGAATCAGTTTTGGTGTTGCACGACATCTTTAATTCAAATTTCTTTTCTTGGGTATTTTTTATAATAAAACATCTGTTTTCTTTTTTCAAATGGTGTTTCCTTTGCACATTCATTTTCCTTCCCAAGTTACATTCAGCTCTCGTTTGTGCCGCTATGTGATAGTCGTTTCTGTGTGGTTTAATACTTTGTTTGTGTGGAGTATGAATAGATAGGAGATACATTTATTATTATAAATTATTTGGGCATTATTCAAATTCTCTGAAGTGTCATGAGAATTTTAAAACTGTTTGGAATTTGTTTGCCTCGTTCTGGAATGGATGTTTATTAATACTGATAATATTTGAAGTTATTTTGTTAACGTTTCGGTTGTTTGTGCTGCTGTTTCTGCTGTTAATTGATGTGTGGTTGAGTGTTACGTGAATAATAATAAAAGCGAGGGAGCAATTTGCTTGAGGAGTGATGAAAATTGTTATCATTGATCAATAGTAATTAGATATGAGATGAACTCACAAAGACTTGCTGTTTTTTTAACACATCTTCCGAAAATTTCACTGCGATTGATTGTAACCGAATTTATTGAGTCGCTTCGTTGCATTTTCGTTTTTCCGAGTAGTCAACGTTACTCGATTGCATCGAATTTTGTCTCGTTGAGATTATTTTGTTCAGTAATACATTCATTTGTTGAGTCGTTTGTTCGATTGATTTGTTTTTGTTCATTTGTTTTGATTTTATTTGTTATTTGTCTTCATTGATTGTTTCGTTTTGGAAATTTATTAAAGTGATTAAAACACTTTTGATAATCTTCAAATTGTCCTTTCAAAAAGAATGTGCAAATCAGTACTGATTTAGAGTAACCTAGTGCAAAATAAGAAAAATTTTGATGAAGTTCTCCGAATGATTTGTAGCGAGAATCTTATTGTAGCTAGATTCCTCATCGACTGGAATTCTCAAATTCATTTAATAGTATTAAACCACTTAGGATTTTTGCTAGATTGGTGTTATTTTGTTGGAGTTGAAGAATCACTGGAATGGATCAGTAAGGCGATTTGTGTAATGTGGGATGAATTCAGCATGACTTTTCAAACAGTTATTGTGTTTGATGATGCTTTGCATTGAGAAAATCAGTTCTTGTCGAAGAATTTTGGCCTGATTACCCATTTGTCAGAGTATTTCAGAATGCTCCAGTTGTTTTACCATTTTCACCGTATATTCATTGATAGTCGCATGCAGTATCAGTCATTCATCTGCTAGTGTGAAATTTGAAATTTAGGCGATCCATTTTTTCATGTTTGTTCAATATTTTATTCCAGTGTAATTGTTGATGTTTTTGAATTGATTCACTCAAATTCATTATTTTCAGCGGTAAGTTGTTCACTTTTTGTTTATTAGTTGTTGATTCGTAATAATGTTTATTGAATTTGAATAATAAATTCATCGATTTTAGCTTATTTGTTGTGGTAATGCTTTTTTTGCGATAACTAGGTTGAATACCTTGAATTGTTGCCTATCTCCAAATGTGCAAAATGCATTAATTTTAATGATTTGTTCTTTTTTTACTTGTTCAATGTTTGATTCATTTTATGCAGTCATCTGCTGGAGTGTATGATTGGAAACATTCGAATGATAAATAAATCATTTGAAATCGCTTTGTGCTCAGTTGTTGCTCCGACATAGCTTTGGGGAAAGTTATGGTGAAGAGAGTACTTGAACAATTGTGAAGAGCAGAGCCAAACGGGTGTGTATCGGTTCGAAGATGCATTCAAAATGCAGTGGTTATGATTCGTCAATGACAATTGATTGTGGAATGTACTAGATAGTGTTTAAGTTCTCAAAACATCACTCATTACACCTTCAGTGTTAGCTTCGAACAAACCAAATAAAAACATTCATGAGGCATATTTTAATTCAAATGCCGTCGCTTTGTAATCGAGCTTGCTGATGATCCGAACCACTGATGTATTAATGACTTGCAATGTATGGTTTCAGTTATGATCGAAGCATATTGAGAGTATTTTCTCCGAGAGAGTATGGGCTTTGGCAATGATGGCATGTTCTTCGTCACTGTTGATGTTCAAATTGGAAAATACGGAGTCACGAAATCCACTTGAATGCTTAATTTGTGATCGAGTATGGTCGTTGCCTTTTCATGTACTGATTTTGTTCCGGATCAATTGAAAAAAGTGTTTCTGATTAGAGCATATGGAGGATAAGACAATGAATTAAGTGTTGTTTGCATTAAAGGAATTCACAGAGCCAATCCGTCTACCGTGTCAACACAGCTATTGTCGAGAGTGTGTTCAGGGTCGATCCACATGCCCGGTGTGTGGCGCTAACTTTGAAGGCGAACCTGCCGCAGATTCACTGCTCTCATTCCTTATCGAGACCAGTCATGAAGCGGCTGATGTTTGTGCCAATTGTGATAAGGTCGTTGGATCGCTTACTTCATGACTTTGTGAACAAACCAGTTTTACTTTTCAATGGAACCATTCATCCATTCGAGCTGATTTTTGCTTTTGAGATACATTGCTGATGACCGTCCTTCTCCGTTCACTTTGAAGAATTTCGAATAAATTTCAGATCTCTCAGCCGATGCACTTCTGTGAGACATGCCAACAGGCGTTATGTAATAGTTGCAGACAAAACACTCATCAAGTAACTTTGCTTCTTCGACTTCGGCTCATAAACTTTCCTCCTGAAAAATCGCATCGTTACTGTCTGCATCGTGATAGCAGTCATTCTATTTAAGTGATTATTTCCTTGACGTTTCAGAATCGATAGCCACATGCTGAAATAGTTGACCCCTTGAGTTAATTTACGCTGCAAATAACAATTCTTAGGTTATAAAATGTTTTTACAGGCCAAAATGTTTGCCGCACATCGTCTAGTGTTACTGGAAGAGAGGGCACGGGTCAAAGGACGTATCACATGCCCTCTGCACGGAGAACCGTACATACTCTACTCGGTTGAGAATCGCTCTCTAGCTTGCATTGTTTGCTTCAATAATGCGAATCTTGATACAAGGTTGTAGTTAGAGTTTGCAACATATCGACCATTTTCTCAATACCGAGATTGGTATTAATACCGATCTGGTTTTTCAATATCGATACGATACGGGTATTGAAAAGCAACCTTTGAATTTTAGAAATGTGACTTGTTCAGCACATTCTTTTTCAGCCAATCTGTTCATAATTATTCAGAAAACAATTTATTTAACAAATCACTCACCAAAGCTCAAGAAATTCAACAGAAAACAAAAAAATATTATGGAAATGGTCTCACTACGCTTCCTTTCACTCACTGCCCTATAAGCGATGTTGAAGATATTTAATAGAAGAAACAATACTTTGAACAAAATTCATTGATACTTGAAAGACACTGTCAGAAATTTGAGAATCATCAAAACAGTTGAATGAAGCACGCAATGTGATGCCAAGAAATGTACACATGAATGATTGAATGACAACAGATTACGGCCGGAAAATTCATTCTCTTGAAAAAACTATCAGAAAGTTATGATTCATGATGCATGCTTCATGGGTACACTATACTCCATGGATATACTACCAAATTCACTTAAAATGACTTCTGGTATGAATACCGGGAATACCGTGAGTATTGACACCACGAATCTCGAGATCGGTATCACTTTTCTAATAGTGGTATTCGGTATTACCAAGATCTCGTGTGAATACTAATTGTGATATCAGTTTTGTTGAGTCTGTAATGGATATGACTCCATCTTCATTCAATTCAATCACTTTTTCAAAGCCTCACTCTGCTAACTAGTAAATATTTTATACTGGAACTGTTATAAAATGTGTGAAAAAAAGCCTCACGCCTTCAACTCAGTTTTGACTCAATTGAAAATTCAGACATCACCTGATGCATATCGACGCTGCACACAAACTCGGTTGCGATAAACTTGAGAAAGCGACCACAAAATTACGGACTTTTCAGGTATAACATATATATCTCTGTCGCTTCTCGACATTTTGCTAGGATCAGACTCACTTTTTTCAATAATGCAACTATTGACACAGGTATAATTCGTGTTGAAATCAGTTTTGTTGATCGTAGTTGAGTCTGATGCATACTGCGATGGATACGACTCCATCTTCATTCGAATAAACCACTTTTTCAAAGTTTTAACCAGCTAACTGATAAAATAGGATACTTTTTCCTGAAATCACTACCAAGTTACAATACTCTAGCCATTAGTTGAAATTCGATTGGAATGTTTGGTTGGAACTGGAACAATGATGCTTGAAAAATTTTATTCCAACTAACCGAATTTCTACTAAGTGGTTCACAAAGACCCACTGTTACTTGCTACTCTTGATTTCATGTCAACTTATAAAAAAACTTTATGACTAAAATATGAGTTTGTACCATTCATTTTGATTGAAGGATGATATTCGTGAACAACTCCAACTCCGAAAGAGACTCGCATCGGAACTGTCCGAAAGTTATCGAAACGCTGGTGATAGGTGAGATTCATTGAAAGTTACCGTTGACTCACCACATCGCATCATATTCATATTCTGCTATTTCACGTCCTGTTCATTTCCCATTGCCATCCATCATCTCCATTCAAAAAGCTTCGAATCATCGGTTTCTATAGTCAGAGATTATCGTCTTCAGGTGACTTACAAATAAAAATGCTTTCGCCTTTCTCTTCACTCGAAGCGTTGGTGTTGGTGTAAACGAGACTAAAGAGAATAAATTGTTTATCAAGAAGAAGGAGTTTTATCTAGTGAATGTTTACAGTTTACGACAAACTTGTCAACAGATGATCGATACGTTGCTATCGGTTCGTGATCGTTTAGTCAAGAAATTGGACGAGGAGAAGATGAAACGTGATCAACATTTTGCAGAACAAGTGCGACAATTGACCGCACTACAGGTGCGTAACTTAATAATGTAATTGTTCGTTATTCATTATCCTTTCATTAAAACAGCATTTGTGGTCTAATGATAACGTTTATTGTCGGAACATCGACGACCTGATCATTATATCAATGCATAAAATTTGATTTGAACAGTAACATTATCTAACCGAATGGATAAGTTTTCGTTTTGGAGTGATGTTTCCAATTTTACTTCCATAACAAAAGTTTCAAAAAAACCGAAAATTACTGGTCGATGCAATTTCAAAAATAGGACTGGACACTGATTATGACTCGTTATTGCAGCCTTTAATACGTCTCTATCTGTTGAGCGCATCGATTTTCTGCTCATCTGCATCCAAATTGGATTTTTTGCAGTCATCAAATGATTTGTTGAAAAGAATTCAGGTTAGAAATTACATTCACTTATTCTCAAATGGACAGCAAATGAACAGGGAGTGCAAATACTCAGAAATAATCTTATTGTTAATACTTATACACTGTTCAGTGTTTGTTGTCAATGGAATGTGATAAGCCGCAGTATACGGGTGAATTAGCGATTGACGGTCGTGAAGAGTTTGGTCGTGCTCTCGAGCCATTTCTTGGCCTTACGTCGATCCTGCTCAGTGGTACGGATGGTGATACTGAGACAGTCGGTAGTGTATCGCCGAGGACGATTATCAGTCATCGTGCCTACGTGAAGCGATCTGGGTTATTAATAACTGAGTGTTCATATTGTATGGCTCCTCGAAGCATTCAAAAAATCGTGCCTGATGGCTTCTATTCATATCAGTTTCACGAGCGATTCCATCTGGTTTCAAACAATTCATATATACAATATAAGCTAAGAGATCAGCATTATTTCAGGTCGGGATATACGAGCGCTTACACGGGAACGTTAGCCACAAAATATCAGCTGGTTGTTGATTTGGCTGGTGCATTCGGCGAGCAATTCGCTAAGGTGGAAGCACCGCTTAGGCAGTTTAACCATGAAGTGGCTAAGTTAAGTAGAGGTGTCCAAGAGATGCAAAAAGATTTAACGCTGAGACGATGCATTATCGATAAGGATTTCTTGCAACAACTCATTCATAAGTTAGTTAGTTGCTCACCCAAACAATCAAAATACAGTTCGTAGTCGGAGAAAGATGTTTAGGTGTTTAATGATTGGATCTGAAAGCAATGGTACACCGCAAGAGAATAAAGATATGCTATTGAAATGATCAAGATCATTGTTGAGAATTCACAGTATCTGAATGAGTATTTCTTTTTTTGGAGATGTGTTGATTTGGACACGAAAGTGGGACGGCAATCGGCGTTGATCAACGATCTTCAGCCTCAACTGCAACAGATATGGCAAGAACAACTGGACCGAGTGCGGAGGCAGCAGATTCTTTTCAGAGAGAAGGTTATTAATGCTTTGTCAGATGCTACACTCGCCAGTGAATGTAATAGTGTTTGGGAGGAATTGCGTTCAAACGATTGAACAACATCTGAAAATAAGCCACTGTCGTTTATTGCACCAGGTTGAGGAAATGATTCACTTACGTGAGAACGCACGTCACGTCTCAAGTGCAGCACATCAGCTGGAACCGTTCGCCGTCTGTTTGGCTGCGGTGAGTTCAGCGATCGATAGACGTCGATGCTACCGTCCTGATCCGGCACCAATGGAGAGTTTATGCCTTCAGATCAACACCATCGAACCGGACAGTCAACATCGTATTCAGGCAATCGAAAAGGTTAATCCGATTTGTTTGGCTGTACTTACATACTTTGTCATGCATAGCTGCGGATATACTCTTAGTAATTGAATTTATACAAAGAATACGTTAGGGATACGTTGGTAGGAGTAAATAATTGCGAAAGTATACGTATTTGAGCGAATTATTTGATTAGAACATTATGTTGTTGATAAGTATTCGTCGGCAGAATTCATCGATTATGTTGGCATAACCTTAAATAAAGACCGTGAGATTTGTGTCGCTTATACGACTTTTCTAATTTCAGGAAGAGCAAAATCGTCGTTTAGCGCAAACACAAAAGAAACGTGAAGAACAGTTGAAATTCGCATCAGTCAAAAAGCAGCTGAAGACAACGAAAGAGCAAAAAATGTTGACGAGAGATCCACTGAGGCATAGGTGAGTCTTTTTATTCGGTGGATTATAACGGTTATTATTCACGTTATATGCAGTGAGGATGTTTCTGTATCTGACGAAAGGAAACTGCACATATAAAGTATTGCGAGCAGTACTCAATTCTGAATTCAAAAATCGATTGTTTTCAGTGCAACAAAAATTCGTTTCGTCAATACAAATCGTGATCGAAGTCGTGGAGGCACCGATCGTGCACTTCTCTTACCGTGCAATCGCCCGCATAAGGGGTAAAGATTCTCACGAAAATCATCATTCCCGTTTTGTATTCATAGCCAAAAACTTAAAATTGTGCGAAAACCCGAAATGAACTCCATTAGAAAGCCGATGTATCACGAAACAGTGAAAATCCCAAACGATATCACCAGAAAAGTGCTCACAACATTTGCTGCTTTATCCCACCAATAATGGGCGTATGCCGCAAAATCAAAACCTTACAGGCACGCTGCCGGTTTGAGATGTTCGAAGAGCCAATCGGATCCAGAAGATGTCGAAAGTTCAATGGATGATTCGTTTGAGTTCATCGCTGAATCGCATAGCGCTGAAGCGGAGACGACAAAATTCGAATGTGAGGTGAGTGTGGTGAGAATTTCGTTTTTGAAATTTTGAGTTGCACTGAAATTCACCACGAACGATGTTCAATGAGAACGGAATGTTCTTTTTGTTGTCACGAATAATGAATTACTAGAATTCGCCAATTTTACAGCATACACTGTGTCGTTCACAGCCGTTACGTCTCTCAACTCCAGTTCCAATGGTTTCAAAACCAATCCATTCGAATCAACCGACGAGTAGCTCATTACCTGATGATGAGCAGCTCTCAAAGCGCATTTCAGACCTTCACCTAAGCAGTGGTTTGTCCTCAGAACTTTTTGACCGTCTCTCAAATCTTAAGTTCTAGACCGAAGAGAAGTCGCAGAATGATCAAGCAGCTAAACTGGAATACGTTTGATCTGTATCATTGAACGGACTAAATTTTCCTTGAAACGAGGCAAACTGCTCTAATTCTCATCACTCATGAAAATTTTGGTTGCTTTCATTATGATTTTTCATCAAGAAGATCAAGATGCCTTCTTACACGAGCGGGAAAGGGAAACTTTGACTTTTTACTCCTTCAGAAGGTATACTCGATGATCACTTTCAATAAATATAGCATTTTGTTGAGTGTACTCAATTTAGCGGCCACATGTCGTCGCTGTCAGAAGGACGGTGGTTGTGGTGAACCGAGAGGAGCGCCAGTGATTCCACGAGTACCGTTCGTTCCAACGACTATATTCGCGAATTTTGCCAACAAGTCGCCCGGTACTTGGGAAGCGCGTGAGAAACTCTTCGAGAGTATCAAACGGAAGGTGCCACGAGTGGACGTTGGTGCCACAAAAACACCTGAACGTGAAATTGTTGATGAACAAGACGACTAACCAATAGATCGGGTTTCAGCTCTGACCAATAAATAGGGTTTCAGCTTTGACCAATAGATATGGTCGTAGCTTTGGCAGTTATGAGCGTTCCATTTCCGGGATTTCCATTATTCCGTCCGATTTTTCTTTCGGCAATTCCGGTTCCGAAATTATATATAATATACGTATAAGTATTATACAAATGACTTCATGCATGTTCGCTCGCCGTGTACACCACCTATTTCGGTTTCAGTTTTCCGGCATCCGCGATTATCTCGTGCCTGTTTCGGTTCATCTCAGCTCCGGCGATCTTTTTCTAGTATAAATTCGGACAAATTTTCAGCTCAAGTCCCATTCGTGATGGGTAACCATTTATGGAAAGTGAGAAAGGAATGAATGACTTACAATCAAAAGAATTTGATTGCTTTCAACTTTGAGGATTCATGATGATGACTTTGAATTTAAGATCCATGAATAACCTTACTGCTAGATGAATTTAATATGAGCGTAAACATCTGCTCTAAAGAGTAAGGTTAATTTTTAAAGGGCAGTATTGGAATTTGATGAACCAATTCGTTGAAAAAAGACAGATGAATGATGCTCACTGCAGGTTGCACATATCTGGTGTGTATGGAACTGTTGATCAATTTATCGGATATCCATGAATGAAAGTTGTTGAAAGCATCTACAGAGACTCATTACTCAACGTTTGTTGACATTTTAAAAAATTCAACTTTCAAATTGAGTGCATTTCGAGTGTACAAGAATTACCTTTGTTTTTCATATTTTTCTCGATTTGTTAACTTCCACTGTTGAATCCCTGTATGAAATTATAGAATCTTACTAATAAGCTTAAACTGTTTAGATCCAAAAATTTGATTTTCCACGATGAATGCTTATGTTGTATGAAACTGATAACGTGCTTTATGTATTTATTTTGTTCAAGTGCTTTAATCGTCTTTGAAGAGTATGTGCCTTATAGTCTCATCTAGTGCTTTAATGAGTTAATTTCGATAGATTAAGATGTGCTCACAAGATTCCAGCTCAGAGCTATAATTTGATTTGTAATTTGCATTTAATATTGTTCAATGTATTAGTTCACTACAATCGTATTCGATTTTGCTCATTTCATGTTATACTTTTTATAAGCAAGGAATAAACACTGCGTTTTCAAGTATTTTTTGCAACAATTGAGCAATTGAATTGTTAAAGGTAAGTTTACTTGTTACGAAAAGTTCACGCAGTGCATTGTTGCAATGAGGAAAAAAACGATAGGGGGCACCCGGATTTGAACCGGGGACCTCTCGATCTGCAGTCGAATGCTCTGCCACTGAGCTATACCCCCAACAACTCAGGCGATTGTCAGCCTATTGACAATAAACAGTTCACTTTGATCTGTGTTATCATTATTACGGTATCATAATTTATTTATAACTTATTTATATTTGAAAGCATAAAATCATACACTCCAATGAAAAAAGGTTTTGATGCGAGGAATATTCAAAGTTGATTGTTGAAAATCAACGAATCACTGAGAGTTGATTGAGAATTTAAAACCTTTTTGCCACATTATCACATAAAATATCTCCAAATTATCTCACGATCAGTCAGTTTAACTCCATTTCTCGCTCCTCTACTTTCTGCAGATCCCTCAAAAATGTGCTGCTGAGAGTGAATCTAATTTTGGATATCGCACTAAACAATGTCTTCCATTCAAAATTTGAAAAACTATGGCCAGAGTAAACAGAATCGAACAAGCATATGTGGATTTAAATTTGCAATTCACCCAATTTATTTGCTAGTAATCATTGTTAAACATTCATTTAGAGATATCCTCTCAACCGGTTCTTTTCTAGAAAGTACCGAATACTGGAGTGACTGCCATTGAAATGTATCATCATTAGTCAACATCATTTCTTTAATCTTTCGAATAGACTTCGCAAGTACTTTGCATGAGTAAACATCGCATTGGATGTATATAAATGAACCATAAGGATCGCTCATCACAGTTCGGTGCCCAATTGCTCTTTTTGAACATCGCTTTTTGTCGACCAATTTTTTGAGCGTTTAAGATCCCTTTGATAGCAACCATCATATCAATCTTTCCTAGTTTCATTAATCTCACCACAACATAATTTTCGTTTGGTTTCTCATTTTGGTTGCCATATAGTTCTTACTGAGGGTGTTACATCGGTTTCACTGCTGTTTCGAATGCGACTGAGTAACTTGGAATGTCAGTTAAAAAATCGAAAAAGCGAAACTGAGAAATGAACGATGAACTGTAGCCCGCATTCAGTGGTTTCTCGTTTTGGCTGCAGTTCGGTATCGACTTGACTGTTCACGTTGAGGCGATTTGTGCGGAAACGTTGGACTTTTTTGATAACTTCATTGCACTGCTGCTTGATATCAGTAGCTCAAATTCTTTGCAGTTTCCAGAGTTTGATCATTATTGCACAACTTTACTCGAAAATGACCGCTTTTAGTTCACTCTCTACTGCTGTATTACTGTTCGTCGGTAAGTTTGAGTTGTTTACGATCATTCCCTCTTTTTTTGAAATTTAAATCGCAACGTATTTGACGTAAATTGAGGCTAAAACAATGCGCACGGAAACGCGAGCATTGTGGCCAGCAACGTTATAAACATTTGATAGCCTGGCCAGTCCAGGTAATCCAGGTAAATGGCAACATCTCGTGAATGAACTGCTATCTCAAACAACTGAAAATGATTGTATTTCAATAGCGATACTGATTGAATGCATGAGGAAGTGTGTTTGATGTGATCGAATTTGTTTAGGAGCAGTAGTAGGTCAGGAATGTCCGAGAGGGATGCAATCGTTGGTGAATGGTCATTATTGTATAAACGATCGAGGATGTGAAATGCAAGGAACTGGATTCAAATGTTTCTCTGGCACTTGCTGTATCAAAAGCCATACAGGTTCACCGAATTTCTCTTCAAATATCAGCACTTTCAGTTGGTTCTATCCAGTTCGGCGTAACTAAAAGAGCCAGAATGAAAAAACTGTTCCACCAGTGAAGATTCGAACGCTTGCAGAGGGTCCTTACCCAATATGCAGAGGTGCTGATGAAGAAGCTGAGATGAAGAACGGCTTGGCAAAGAATTGTCTCGAAGAATCATGTTCAGACGGTTATCAGTGTGAATACAGCCACACCTACAAGAACGGACAGTTCGTTTGTTGCGGTAGACCGCCACTAGTTCCTGTAATACCACCGTCTCAATACGGTAACTTGTCGGCGAGTTCTTTTTGTGCGATAACAATTTTCTACACGAAACTAGTGATTCAGTTGTTTTACAGTCAGCTCATGCCTAATGCAGTCAGTCAGTAACACAATCCAACTTCACAGTGGAAGTGAACCTCGTGAAGTATCACTGAAATTGAGAAAAAGAATCAAATTTTGCCACAAAACAAATGTTATCATTCACGTTTGAAAAGCCGATCAACGCCTGTCACGCTCAGTGATGATTCAATGATTGATCACAAAAATTTTTGTGTGTAATTTCAGGTGTCGTGAAGATCAATCCACACACTGGTGGACCGTTACCGTGCATTGCGGGAAACAGTTGCAGAAAATTTCCTGACACGCCGAATTGTGTTTACTCGAATCGGTTCGAGTTTAAAGTGTGCTGTTCCACGTCGTATTGTTGAAATGTTATTGCGTTTGTTTGTGAATCACTGGTCAATCGCCATGTTAAATAATGAAAATCACATTCATTTATTCCTTTGAGATTGTCATCGTCATTCATTTAAGAAAAATGTTCAAAAGTTTATCGAAAATCTATATGATACAAGAATTCTGCTTATCATCATTTCAGTTCTTTCACAAAGCAAATTCCGAAATTTTTTCGCGAACCAAGCGATAAAATGTGATTTTCAATTCTTCGTACGAGAAACTGAGAGATAAAAGAAACCAAGTGATTTTTTCGTAAGTAGCAATTGTCTGCAGTAATTGAGAGATCAAAATCAATGAGCACTCGGAAGGTTGAGCAAAAGGGGCACTACGGTTGAATCAACATATCTTTTTGCTGGGTAAACATACTGTTCGAAAATTTACTGACGATCAATGAGTCATTGGATGACGTTTTATCGTGAGAAATCGGTGTTTCTTTCAAGTGATGCAAAATCCAGACAATGGGGCATTTGAGATGAATTTTCATTGATTGTGCTATTGTTGAAATGTTCTTCACATTTGTTTCATTTTCATTACAAGTCAAACGTTCTCGTATATTTGTTGACTGAAGAATAAAGTTTTTCAAATGAAAAAAATGACTGCTATCGATTTCACTGTAGACAACAAACATTCGACGGCAAACGCTTCTCGTTTTTCACTCTCAGCAAATGCTTGAAACGATGAACGGCGGCCGTAACGGCACCCAGATTACGTATATCAAAACAGATATCTTCTTGTAGCTCAATAAACTGAAAAATTTTCAATGATTAGCCATCAGCAGTGCTTTAACCTAAGAGTAAGTCCCTCTCTTGAAGCTTCATCTCTGAGGCTTGGTGAATGAGGGGCCATGAGTCATCATTTAAAAATTGAGTCATTCGACCATATTTGCGGACTGAATGACTGAATCATGTAGATGGTGACTGAATCATCTGATACTAACGATCAGATAGCCGATGAATCATTGACAAGTATCTCACAAAGATGGTATGGTAAGAGTTTGAAAATTTTCAGACACCCTCTTCAATTATTTGACTTTTCGACTAAGCCATTCAAAAAGATTTTCTGCGAGATATTCAGATGTTAGGGATAAATGATAACTTTGAGCTTTCTCGATAAGAGCTTTCAGCGATCCCTCTTTGGATTATTACATTTTATGCGCTGAGACTTCATGAATTTCCATGTGGATCAAAACGCTCGCTTTGAATGAGCAACTATAAGTTCAATCATTCACCGGAATTTTCAAATAATCGGCCAGATATCGTCTACTCGGTAACTGTGCCACAACTTGGAGCATATCACGTTTTTCAGTTTTTTCATCAAATAAAATCGTCGTGAGTAGAGAGCCGTCTTGACCGCCTGAAAAGAGCAAATGATTTTTTAAGATCAGAAAATCTTTTCAGCCTAACTCACGAACATTTCATCCACATTTAACGAATTCTCATTGTTAGTATGGTTCAGATGAGACCAAGAAAATGTTAATTAGAATACACAATCAGTTACTCAATAATGCACCAGGTTTTTGGATGAGGAATGGAATTTATAATTTCCTCTCGTTAACTTGGGAATTATTTATGTACTTAAGGAAGTGATCATAAGATGAAATTGGTTCAGAGTTCATCAAACTGACGATATTGTACTTCAACTGAAGCACGTTTCAGTAGAGCTAAGCACTCAAGTTAAGCCCAAACCCAAACGTCAACTTTAATTTAAGCCCAGCCAGGCACAGCCTAATTGCTATTTTGTACTCAATTAAAGTGTGTTTCAGCTGAAACGAGATATCACGGTTGAATTTGCTGGAAACGAATTTCTTTATTCATCGTCAATTAGTGATGACTTTTTAAAATCACTCATTGAACAATGGACTGACTCTGTCGCGACAGAGCGCGAAAGAGACGATTCGTAAGGGACACCAAAGTGATATGTGAAATCAACCTTCAAATCTGTACTTTAGCTGTATATGTACATGATGTACACGGATATCATGTACTATCGATTCGGATGATGAAATATAACTTTTGTATATCTTACTTGGAGGATCTTCTCCTTTTTTGTGTTTTGTATCATATGAATGCTTTGTGTTTCGATACATAATTTAGTGTTATTACAAAATAAACGCCGAAAGACTGGCTGCTGACTTCTCATAGCATAATCTATCTCAATTTAATGTGCTCAACAAACCGATCACAAGTGAATATCCTCTCAGATCGCACGCCCAACTCGTGATACGTGCATGTGGTCGGAATGTACCGACCAAGCTGCCATCGCTGACACGAAATGCTCTCAGCGTTCGATGACCGCTGTGATAATAGAGCACATGCTGTCCGGTTGGCGTGAACTCCGCTTTGACATCGTTTACACCTTCCACAACGTTACCAATTAACGTTCTCATTATGCTACCGGTTCTCATATCGATTATCTGAAATGTGCACTTTCAACTGCATATTTTCGAGTACGATGCAATTTTCGTTTATCGAAGATCTAAACTCACGAAAAGTCCGCCACGATTCGGAGCATGAAGACCAAGTTTGCCATCGCTGGTCACTACGCCGTTAAATGTTGGCAGAATACGGATGAGTTTAACAAGTTTAATGTCCCAAATTGCACCTTTTGAAGCGCTCTCCATAACGATCACTCTTGAACTGCTATTTGGCATTGCAACCAACTGACGAACGATCACGTCCTTCTGTTGTCTTGAACGAGGTCTTAAGTATACAAGCGATGAATACATTTTAACGAATCTTGCTTGCTTCTTCATTCTGGTGGATTGCTATTTTTTCGAAGAAACCAAGGCAAATTATGTCAATCAATTCCATTCAAAACATTTCTCAGAATCTTTCAAATAGCAACGACGAGGACGTGATTCAATTGAATTTGCACCTGAATTTGTGCATGACTCGTTTCTCTTCAAGATTTACCACCACTAAGCGATCATGACCGTGGAATAAAACGACAAGCACAGTTGTAACACCATCCTGAAAGCAATCATCGATTTTTGGTAGAATCAGAAGGCTTTTCGGATGCTAGATGTATTTTTTATTCCGGGCTGACAAATAGAAAAGATTATCGTTTACTAAAAGCATCAAGAATGATTTCTATAAACAGGAGATCAAATGTATTCCTTAAATGTAGGATTGCATCATATTGCTGACGAAAATGTAAGATGGAAATAATGCGTACTCGTTGAACGACAATATCAATGAACATTCGGCACTGGAACTCATGCGAATAGTAGATACTGAGATCATCAATTGAATAAACTGTGAAACGAGCCACCTTCTGCTCAGGCGTGTCCACTTGACGAAATAAGACACCTCAACGAAACTGCATTACATTTACACCTATTTGGGTGATCATTAAGACGATGAGATGACATCCGAAACAGTTTAAGATTTTCAGTTCATTAGGATACTCCACCGATGGAAGGAAATGATAAAATATCGATAAACAAGCACGAGTTCGATTGGCCAGTCGCATCGTGTCATATACCGAAATAACAGAGGCTGAGTTCGATCACGAAACAGTAACGTTTTGGATGATTGAATGTTGGTTGGCGATAAGATGATAAGAGAGCAAAACTGAATCAACGTTACCGATCATTCTTTCGCGATTCAAGTAGAGAATCTGTTGCACATGTGCTGCCTTCATACGCTGCACTACAGACTGTGTACGCAGATCCCAAACAAACAACGCTTCTGATTCGACGCATACGATTTGCTGGGCATCTGCTGAGATTATACAGTGTGTTACCACTGCGCCATGCTCGTTGGCCACTAATGTTGCGATATATTTGTGTGATCTGAATGAGGATTGCTTCTTCTCGTTGAAATTATTTTCTCAATCCCAAACGATCAAGTAGTTTCCTCGTGAAGATAGAACTGTGCAAATTGTTAATCGTAACAGTATTTTCTGCTTGAGACTACAAAAATTCATTTGAAGTTTTTTCACCTCACATTCCAGAGGCCCAAATTTTTTCTGGTTTGTACAACAGCCATCGACGGAGCATTGCGAGCGATGTGAATCGCTTCGATCGGTTGATCCATCATTGACACGGAAAATGATTTCTCGAAAATATTTTCCATGTTCCACATCTAACAATAAGCGCAACTACTTCTGATCAGTTTCGGTTTGCTTTCATTACCGTTGGATAGTTGTTAAAAGATTTTCAGACCATTCAATAATGAAACAAATTTCTCGGAATTCAACCGTTCGAAAAAGAAAATTCTAACATGCGCATGTGACTTTATAAACTGACGCGATTCACTGGGAAGAAGCTTTGAAAATTCGGATTTTAAAAGAACTGGACTGACATTCTTTCGAAAGTGGATTTAAAAAACTCATGAATACCCTACTTTAATGCTATGATCGAGAGATGAAGATAACAGAACATTTTGTCCGTTGATTGTTAGAGCACACAGATTCAGCGTACGGCCGAAGTGAGCATCGACAGAGCGTAATAACTACAAAAAAACAAAAGCTCATTCGGTTAGTTGATCCGAGTTCCCGTGATTAAATCCATTTATAGGACAACAAAACAGTTCGGTAAGTTCGATCAAAAAATATGGCGATGTAACCCATTCACCTGCTCGGTTTTCATATCCCATAAATAGAGATATTTTCGTACTCCAGCCACAAAAGTTCTATCTTCCGAAGCCAGCGTAATGGCTGTTGTTGTGTGCATTGGACGAATTGGGATGTTCCGAACTCCTGTTGGCAAGCGAAGATTCACAGGTTTGCGAGCGAGTTTTGTTTCGAACAGGAGAAAACCCTGGAAAAAAATTCTTGTAAAAATCAAACCTCATGTATTGTACAATAATACAGACTGTAACTTCTTCATTGGAGTGTTGAGAATTCGCAGGGGAACGAGACTGACGAGAGATATTGCAAAAATGTTTGATAATTTCTGGTTGCTTCATGCGGTTTGCTTGCTAACACTTGACAGACGAATCGATTCGATATCAAAAGTGAATAATATCTTGCCTCGACAAAAACAGCTACGAGCCAGCATTTGGGTTGAGCACCCGATCGTTTCCATATAAATATTGCGTTTGCTCGTTCGTCGATACAATCGGCAATTTTTTCACCCAATACCACTTGCTCATCTCGAATATCGAACGCAACAATTGAGTAGCTTCTGGTGTCGCCTTCATTCAAAACAACCGTAACAGCATCAGGCAAGTATCAGTTTGCGCAAATAAAGAATAATGCGATTGAAAATTCGATGTATCACCTAATAAAAATTTAATAGTAAAATTCACTGATTGTATAAAGTAATTACTTATACAATGTTACGTCTGAGGGCTAGATGATTTAATATTACTTGTCAATATTGTAATATAATAATACTTGTGATAATATCAATAGATCAAATTCATTGTAATATCGTATACAGTAATTACTTATACGTCTGACGGCTAGATCCTAACGTTAAATCTTCTGTACAATAGCGATCGTATCAAGTGCTAAGATGGCGATCTTACTCGAGTTTGTATCGCATTCAGTACATAAATACCCAGACATGAACGCGTCATCCTCGAAAGCCAGCGATGCACAGAATGTGAACTGTTGCAGTGTGTAGTAACCATCTGGCGCCGTATAATCCTCTTGTCTTCCGCTCAGCACGAGAGACCAATCGTCTCTTGCGCCTGACCATGTGACGAAACGAATATGATACTCGGACTTATAGAACACATAGACAAGACACTAAAAATCAAGCAAATATTTGAGCTTCTTCTTGAAGAATGTGACTTAACTGAATATTGAGTGCAGGTTTCGGATTAAGAGGAAGTGCAGTATCGCAACGATAAAACGTTCACCTTTTCGGCACATTTCTCTTCACCTTCAGCGATGAGTTTACCTTGAAAATCGTACAAGTAATACTTTGACTTTGTCCAAATCAATAGGTGATTAGCCGATGTGAAATAAATATTATCAATTTCCATTTGACGTGATAGTGATTGATGTGTAATGTCGATGAATTCACCTGTTATTAAGGACAATAAGATGACCTGGAACACAACAATTGGTCATCTTTTTTATTAAATTCTTCAGTAAGGATTCGAATGATGTAGCGCAGAAATATGAATAGTTGATTTGTTTTGGTTTCATTATGATCTATTGATTAGTTTTCGGTAGTGTTTTCCAGAGGCATTTGTACTTGTCAAAATACATGGAACAAGCAAATCAGTCTCAAATAACAAGCAAATTCAAAATCCACCTGATTATTATTGCTATATGCGGCCGCGTATCTGTCATCTTTGGTAATTGCTAAGCCGAAAAATATCCCCTCAATATTCGGATTTACAACTCGAGCGATATCCCCAGTTGTGATATCCCAAATGATGAATATATTCGATATCGTGACTAGCATCTTTTGGTCGGACGTCAACTCCATACCGAAAACGGCGAATTGATGCTCCTTGAAGGTTGCAATTTCAGTTTTCCTGGTTCAGTTTTAATATGGAACTGTACTGGATGAATTAGCTGACCAACTTATTTGTAGCGATTCAAGATGGAAAAAGAATTAAGTTCAAGCAAGAAATTATACGCGAGTGACCTCCAATGAGTATTTAAGAGGTCCTCCAGGTGAATGAAACGCATGATGTGCAGGCAGGAAACAGCTGGTTTGTGGTCCTTGAATGTCACATTTGACGAGTAAAGAGCTGAGGCTAGTGTTATCTGCAGCCAGTGGGAGCAAACGACCGAGCAATTCGAATGCCAACATACACGGATGTCGACTGCAGCGAAACTTTTATTTATTCAGCCCAAAAACTAATTCAACTTGTATTATCAGCATTCAGAGTTAAAAGCTGAGAGAATGAAAAAATGTCTTGGAAGTTGAACTGATCAAAATCTGACAGTAGCAGTTAAGGCTTTGTACAATGCTGATGGTTTTGTTCTTATTGGAACTAGTGATGCCTCTATACCACTTTCTTGAAAACTGCTCTATTCTGTTCGTTTGGGCTCAAAAACGGCTCTATTCTGTTCTGAACTGTTCCTTTCTCATTTGCAAATTGTTTTATTCTATACCATGGAACAGAACAGGAATAGAACAGTTTAACTGGAATAGAGACAACACTAATTGGAACAACGAATGTACTGCATTAACCTCAGAATGCTGGCCGAAAGTCGGAAAGCATCAGCCACGAGGCTGAGTTGACGTTTCGTGTCCGCATCATCAATGGCTACAATTGCACTTTCAAAATCACCGATCACAGCTTGTAGAGGAAAACTTGAAACCTAAAATTAAACTTCCCATCCTTCGCCTCTTTTTTTCCGTGAATTTTGTTTTCAGAAGGAAATTTGACTGATTTGAAATCGATCAAACATTTGGAACCTTTGCATAGAGGAATTCATAGTTGAATAAACACAATGAAAGCAATTCGTTTAGGCGTCTCGCTTTCAATAAATGATAAGGCAGTTCGTTCAATCTTCTCATATTGTAACGAATCTGAAGTCGAATCGAAATCGGATTAACACTATCAGATGTTTTATGAATAGATATTAAAGGAAACTGAATTCCAAATAACTGATACTCTTCATTGGTGGCTGCATATTCAGATGAAAAGCCGCCATTTGCACTTAGATTATATATCGTATCCGCACGGTTTGACAAAGTAAATGTGCGATTCAATGTTCACTAAAAAGCTATTTTCACTTGAAAATCGTTCCTCGATTCATCGTTTTCACTTCAGATCGAATGAAGACACCTATTAGCGCTATTTTATTATCAGAGCAAATTCCTTGTCGTCTACCATACGAATTTCAAATTCATGTAGCAGATCATGCATTCAACACTATCCCGACATCAGCAAGATGATCAATGACAAATGAATCGACAAACAATCTTCATTGATTCAGATGACATGCCAGTCTAACTATCATTTTGTATTTTCATTGAAAGAGTCCAAGTTTCTAAAGTGAAGTGATCTTAATTGAATTCATTTAAATCATCGCTTGGGTTTTTCACCTGTTTACCGCCCTTCGAATGAAAGATGTTCGGTTGTTTAGGAACCTTTCGGTCCGCAAGTCCTTCATTGTCAACAATACCAAACCTTCAAAAAGAAAATGAGAGAAATTTTGACAAAATTATGATGTGAACAGAGAAAATTCTTCCGAACTACAGTAGGTCAAAAGATATTGTCTCGAAGAATTTAGATTTGATCTTTTTCTTACAAAAACATTCCACCACCTAATCTGTACCTTTGTTTTTGCATTTCTGTATACTGGAAAGGTTTTGCAATACCGCCCCATATACCAAGGAAATAATCAGCCAGCGCCGAATGTGTACGTTTCAAATGATTTACATCTCCAAAATACCGCTCCGTTGCGGCCGTACGAAACTGCTCGTGGTACCTGGAAGCTTGCAACTCCATCGTTGTTTAAATCGCTATCACACCATAAACAATCGCTTGCTATTGATTCCACTAGTTTCAATAAATATCCAGTTTTATCAATAGATCGAAAAAACTTAATTCTATCGCAAATTCAATAATCGATGAGTTTAGTCTCTTTCACGATTCGGAAACAGATAAACTTCTCATCATAATACTACACTGTTTCAGTTGCTCGCGTTTAGGTGTATCACTGAAGCACAATGATTGAAACTTGTATCACAGTTTAATTCATTAATTGACCCTTAATTTGTTACTATCCTCATCAGTTCTTGTCTCTCTTACCAGTTCAAGACAATAACACCATCAGCAGCCCGCTCACTCAAGTATCCCGGCAAATCGGCCCGAATACGACTCCATAAGAGAGGCGGAATCCTTCGTATGGGTGGCAAGTGATATTGGTAGATATCATCAAGTACTTGGTCGTCCAAAGATATCTGAAATACAGAGATTTAATATCTGGTGAAGAATGTTTGCTGATTTGCAGTCATATGTTAAGAGGAAGGATTCCAATTAAATAACAGAGCACGATTTCATCCTATCGCAAGTTCTATGCTACCAATCTTCAAAAGCTGTTTTCCACAGTTATTTTCCGTGAGTACACAAAGTAAATGGCCTGCTCGCCTAGCCAGCGGGGTGGCGTAAATTGAGGCTAAAACAATGCGCACGAAAACGCCAGGTTTGTGGCCAGCAACGTTACAAACGTTTGATAGCCTGGCCAATCCAGGTAATCCAGGTAAACATTAAGAAAAAACAAGTGTGAAGTTCTTCCACATCTGAAGCTGTCTACTGTACGAGCTTCTCTGTTGATCAACAATGGAAAAAATACTCTCAATTAAGTGAAGGTATCACTACGATTACAGAATTCAGTTTCAATACGTTGAATAAGAGTGCATAAATGAAAGATTTAATGGATGAATAGCTAAGTGAAACAGTTTCATTACTACTAAATGCAAATTGTTAGAGATTTTGTCATACAAAATTTCTAACATGTATCAGAATGTATCACTTTAAGAACTCACCAAATCCTCCACTTCTGAATCACTCAAACCCGATCGAGCAGCCGTGATATAGGAGAGTGCATGCGACACAAGAAGACTTCCTTAAGAAGGTATTTGAGTAGTACATGAGTCGTAGGGGGCAAATTTTAACCCTTCTGTGGTCTCTAGATCTGTGAGATCAATTTGGAACATGTAGCAGCAAAAACAGATGTCGAAGAGTGGAAGGTGAGCAATGCATGTCAATTTAAGCTGAAATAAGCCGGTCATCCGGCAAAACCGCTTTGAAACAGTTCTTGAGGGTTATCGGGTCAATATCTGGCCAACGAACTCTCATAGAAGTGCAAATAATGTGTCGGTCTACCAGCCGACTAATATCACCAATGTAGTAAAAAGTCAAGACCTCAGACGTTTGAAATAACTGATATTGTCAAGTTTAAATATCATAACTTATCGATAAAACGAAATTAACTAAAGAGTGGAGGGTGATCTCTGCATGTCAAGTTAGCTGTAGATGAAACTTTAGCTATCTTTTTGAAAATTCTATATGAACGGGAAATGGCTTTTAAATTCGACTTGTTTGAATGATTTCTTAGTTGCAACAAAAATTAGTATGCCGTGAACTAGGTACAATCAGTATGCTGTCCTCAGTATACTGTGAACTAGGTACAGTTAGTATGCTGTCCTTATTGATAGTATGCTGTTTATTAGGTACAATTAAAGATAGGTGATTGCGTTTGATCGAGCTTGAGACGAAAATAATTTGCAACAACATATATATTAACCATGTTGACCCTCTGTTCTATCGAGTAGAGCATGAATACCCTCTTGTAATGAATGGAACAACAGCGTTTCATGTGGTCGTGAATATGATTTCCACCTGAAAACTTTAAAACAAAAGTGAATATTGCAATGATATGGCTGAAGAAAAGAATTGGAAATGCAGCGATGCCTTGCAACAGTGATGTGAATCAGTTTGACGAAGAGCGGCAGGGTGCATTCGGCAAGTGCTTCCGTTACGAGTTTCCATTGACGATCCGTTAGCGTTCGACCGGCTGATTTCAGCCATTCGGCTACCACTTCTAGTGCTAGACTCTGGAATGTGTTCACTTGCTTTTTAATGGCATATTCCTATTTCACAATTATTGTTGCACATCGCTCGTTAATTGTTATCAGAAAACACAAACAGTTTGAGATTATGGAATATTGAAAATAGATGTCAGCAATTCACCGCCACTATATAATGCTCTTTGGTCACTCAATCCAGTATCATTTGAATAGGAGTCAGAACTCATAATGAATGAAGGAATGAAACTTCTTTCTAATTCTCTGAATCAATGACTTTATTCCATGGAACCAGACTTCAACATTCTCGTGGAAAGGCATTAGGAAAAAGACAAGGATTGCTTATATTGAAGGAAATCATAAACTTTTATCTTTTCTATAGCCAATTCTAATCAAAAGTTTGACGGTATAATTCCAGATGAGTGAATAAGAAAATGAACCATTCCAAGCGATGGTACCAGAATGTATTGCTCATCACTTTCAACGAATCGTTTTATGACGGTTCCGATTCGACTCGCACCAGGAGTTATTGAGACGAAAAACTGGAAAAAAACTCTTCAGTTTGGAGTAACCCATATTCGAGACTGAAGCAACAAACTTTGACCAGCTTCACCTTAACATGAGGGGGTAAAGTTGGTGGAAACCACAGAAGTTCATGAGCACCATCCAGATTCGACAGTAAATCCAAACTATCGAAAATGATCACCTAAAATAGTGTCTATCAAACATCCGAATAAATATTTCTGAAACAGCAGATGCCACACATATGAGGTACTTGCAAACAAACCAGAGATCTGAGTAAAATTCTAAAGAAATTGCGGACTATAGAAAAGAAACATCTAAGCACTTAAGGTATGAATATGAATGACGTTATTTGGTCATTCGGTAATGCTGAGAAATAAACGCTTTCCAAATGATATAGGAATAGTGATCCCTACCAAAACACATCGCATCCCTCTTCCTAGAAATCCCTGAGCAGGGTGGGAGAGTGGCCCAACACCTTTGTACTCACCAGATCAATAATCGAAGGTCGATATTCATGAAGCCGGATGATTCCCTTCTTGCATGATATCGTAAAAGATTGTCAACGAAGGAAGAATGTGATAACAGAGAGGCATTAACTTGTAATTGTAATTGCTGATTGAACAAATAAGATCTCATACCAATGGTCTTTGTGCATTAGCTAATGCAGTCATTTTTTTGAAGTGCATGAATAGCTTCGAGAGCTCCGTAGGACTCGTTCCGCGTAGTTCTTCATCGAAATTGCATGCGATATGAAATACAATTGAATGCTTTCATTGACACAATATTCGCTACACCCAACTCCATTTCAACAATTCAGTGACAAAATTTGCGCTCTATGCTCCGTACCCACCGAACAAGTATCTTACTCACTTCCAACGTACGACACATAAATTGTGAACAACTTTCATCTCCGTCTCGAAAAAAGGGCACAATTCACTCGGAGTGGCATTCATGAATCTGAGAAAATTGGGCTTCTTTTCAATCTATGTATAGAAACAGACCTGATCACAAACGCTCGTTAGTAATGGTGTAATGCTTGAACTGTCCGGTGAAGTACCAAGAAATCTAAGCACTATTACTGGCTCCACTTCATCACTATACCAATGTCTGATCTCTCGTGCGATCTTCGCAAGCGTTGAGGTTTTACCACAGCCATTTTCACCCTTTAAATCTGTTTCGCGTCAACGAGCAGCGTTTCATGGAAACTTTCTTTTCGAGTGGCCTTGTTTCAATGACTTCTTTTTAGTCGTAATCATTTTACGATTGGTTATGAACGAAAATTTGTTCAGAAGCAACAGAAGAGATTCTGAGCTCGGATTTAGGTTGATTTGCAGGGAAAGTTCATGAAATGGCACTGACATAATAAACGATTGGAACATTGGACGTTGATCGAACATAATTCTCAGCAACTCGCAATTCGTTGTCCCTTCCAAAGAACATCGCACTCACTGCCAATGCGTTGGAAATATGTTGTAACACCTCACTGAACAGACTCTCACGATATTTTTCGTGCTTTTTGACCGCTTTATTAACCTGAAATTCATTACAGATCACAGAAGCGCACCTAAATCAAAACAATCAGTTCGATGAATTACTTTCGAGGGAGTGGATTGTAACGAGGAAGTTTCTCGAATCCCATTTAAACAAGTATACTTGAACGCCTAAACTCTGGTACGGTTTGTTTATTCCGGCAGAGTATCGATACGATGCATTTGATTAGTTTGTTCGATCAACTAAAACCTACCTGTGAATGGATTAAAGAATTTGAAATATTACTGGATATTTGAAAAACAGTTGCATACGAACCATTTTCGTGATACTATCGTAAAAATCCTTGCAAAAAGCTTTGATATACTCAGCATGAAACACATTATCAACACCTCCATTATCACACCATTCGATTGTTGTTCGTCGAATGTTGGCCACATCAAGTCTACTCGGTACGCGTTCATCGCGTAGATTCGATAGCAAATGCTGAGCTTCAGAACAAATCTGAGAAAAAATGTTTGGCAAGTTCTCATCTTCAAGCCATATGGAAACTTGAGTTTGTCCAGAAGGCTGCTCACATTTTTGTGCTATTTTGATAGATCTTTCTAATCAATGCGTATATCTATCGAGCGATAGGTCCATCTCATATCTCACCTATCTAAAAAATGCATATGTTGTCGGATATAATCCCTCACTCAAGCATTTTTCATTTATTTTCACGGAATTGTGGGGCGTAGTGAATGGTTTTTATACAACGCAAATATTACGGCGTCAATAGTGTCCAAGCTTTCAGAACAGAAGTTGGTCTCGCCTAGAAGGCAATTCTGGTTTTATAGGTGAAAAAGGCAATCCAAAGAGTTGTAAACACCTCATCGTTGATGATGTCGACGAATTTTGATGCGGTTTTTGCTTGTGAAATAGCGATATTGTTGATATGACGAACGTAGCATAGGCAGTGCTCGTTTGGGTTTCTGCCTTTCAGGATGCCATGGATCACCTCTCGTTCGGTAACTGAACAATGCATCTTGAATTCAGTGATTCAAATAATTGGGTAATCGTCAACTGTATTCATTTGGTTCATTATCTAACGATAAGTGTTGTGCTCACAAAAGAAAGGTGATGAAAATTTGAACTCATTCTCAAGAAAGGTGAGAACCGGCAGCAATGACACGTTCGAAAGTTTGACAGTGAAAAAAGCCGAATTAAAGACCTACTTGTGAATGATCTTTAACTGTAATGATCAATTAAGTGAATGATCTTTAATGATCAGTTAAAGATCATTAGATATGACCTTTAACTGAGCGATAATCATGCCTTATTTTTGTTCAAATAGCAACTGATAACACTAGCCATTGTGAGATCATTACTCTAGTGAACAAGAACAAGCACTTCAGACTGAATTAGTTTTTTGTGGACAGCGAGTATGTGAACGTTTGACGGTGATTGAATGAGGATTGGGACTGGCCAATGAGGACGAATTTTTTGGGTATTTGGTATGAGGATTCGAAAGTGATTGCAGACCTGACATGAAATAATTGTGCATTTGCTCATGTGACAACTGTCCTCTGTCGTAGCACATTTTTGCTGCCTTCCTTAAACTCTTCTGCATACGTGCTTCTGTATCCCACCACATTGAAGCGGCTTGCTTTTGCAGTTTTGGAATGCGCTGTAAAATACCAATAAGTCGCTTACTTCATCATCACTGCTTAAATGATGCTAATATGATTCCTTGGTTTGCATGTAGTAACTTTAATCCTAACAGATCTCTGCAAAATCCTCTCTTTCCAGTGGTAATCAACAGGCTGTTACCTTATTATTAAAGTTGACAATGATTGAACTGATTGGTTGTAGAATGCATAATGGCGGTACAGCATTCGCATCTTCGATATACCTGGAATCTGGTTTTTTACCCTTCCGCATGCTGCATAATCGGAAAATTCATGTCGTCTTGCAAGTGATTTGAATTCAATTCCACCTCCACAATAATGACCTCACCTCAACGGATACTGACTGTGAGTATCATACATTAAGTTTGCAAAAACTAAATCTGATGCGATAATTTTGTTTGCAAAAGTTGTCCGCAGTAAGTTAAGAGTGTGGCCATATCGCCATTTAAGAATGTGAAATACACCCAGAACAGGCTTCACCAGTTCTTATTGCTGACTGCTATGTGATGAAATGTAAATCGAAAAGATGAAAGAGACTGAATTGCTAATGAAATAAGTGACCGATCAACTCGGATATTATACCACGTATCAAGCAGTGAAGTATCCTCGTGTTCTTCACGCAGCAAACATTTCAGCATATTCAATTCGGTGCACAAAATTTCCGACGGTAGAGGTCGATAGCCGTATTTTTGACACAAAAACACCTATAATATTTAGTACATTCGAACACATAATCCTCATCAAATACGATCCAAATACAAACTTTTCTCGAGATATCTCTCAAATAAGTGGTTTGAGCTCTTGGAAACCTTTAAAGACCGCCGAAAAGTTCAGTCAACAAGATGCATGATGATCTCATGAAAGTAACGTATCATAGAATAAATACTTCGTAGAGAATTTGCTTGATTAGTCGATTTTAGGGTTTTTTGAAGCACGCTTATTCACATTGCAGCAAAAATTCACCACGAAATTCGGTCCCACAGAAAGTCGTTGACAATTAGCGATTTCGGTCATGCACAATTTAGTTGTCATGTGATCATCAGTTGCTTCATCACGAACACCCCAACGCATGTCAACCACCTCAATGTATTCATGTTGGTTAACTTGTTTCGTAAGAGTAACGATCGAAACAAAAATGATTGGCACAAAACTCACCTGAAAATCGAGACCGTGAGTCTCTCGACAAAACTCCTTCAACTCTGGATAAACGCTCTCCATGAGGGCATTTCGCTCAACGGTCGTATCCGTAAACGTTGAACTTGTGAACACTCTCACTAATTTGGATAATGGTGAAGGTATATCAACAAAATGCCCTTTGAAAACGCGTTCAAATGTAGTCAGAACCTTTGGATCAACCTGAATTAGTAGCCAAAATTGACAAGCTTCTGAATATCTTTTTTTGAAAAGTGAGAGCCTGAGGGTTGCTGACGTTTCCGAATTGTTGAATTAAATATTTCTGAAAGAACATAGCTATTGGGCTATAAGAAGATTACGAATGTCAATTTGATCTCGAATGTAAGATATTTTATTTGGCTGGCAATGTTACGATTCACAGAGCAATTGTTTATTCAGATTGTATACAGCCTCTATAACATCACAACTGGTTTGATTCATGAATTGCACACATCTTGTCACGGTTCCCATATACGGAAGCTTCCATCAAGTAGATCAACGACAGATAATAAGCAAGCGATGTTGGATTCAACGTACCTTTTCGGTTGAATCCTTTTCAGTTGGCTCGTCGACTTGTAGAGGAACTTTAATCTGAACATTTTTTGACAGCTCTTTTCTGCTGTTCGCAGTATTATTGAATGAAGAACGCTTAATCGGCAGCACTTTCACTGTTCGAGTGAAGTTTCGTTTATAATTCACAACAGAAACTCTTCTTTTATTCATTTCTTCGCATCAAATTTGACTTATTGTTAAATAATTGCGTCTACTTGTTTCATTTCAGAATGGAATGAATCAGTACCAGTGAATCGCAGTGAATATTGTCAAGTATAAGTAATATCAACTGAAATGATCAGGAGTTCCTTGCCGAGAATGTTGCTGTTATATGGATAAGAGTGGTTGAATTTGATATTAGCTTATCAAAAAAAAAAAACAGAGAGTGTAACGACCCAATTGAAACACTTCAGTGTACTCTCTCAGTGAGTGTCAAGAGAACATGAAGTTCATATGAATGAAATGTTAGTTTAGATGTATACTGCTAATCGAACATTCAAAAATGTTCAGTGAAGCATTGAATTTATGCTTTCGTTCACATGTTTAACGCTACATTACATCAGAGAGTGATCTCTCCAACCTCGCAATAATTGAATCAACTTGGCAAGTGATGTTGAGATGCGTAATAATTGAACGTAAAAGTGAATATATGCAATAAAGATGGTGATTACTGAGAAAGGTACGGTGAAACAAATGACGAATATTGCAATAACGGAAAATGTGAAATACATTGGAGTATGAAACTGAGCATTTTATAATGTGATTACAAAAACGGAGTACATCATAAAACATAAATTGAAGTATATCACAAAACTATAATAATATGACATTTAATAATCTCATACAGGTCGCATTATCAGTTGGATATGTCAAATACTGATACTTAACAAATCAAGTGAAATGGAAATCAAGCGGCCAGAATCCAGCATCCGTTTTGGGAAACCACTCATTCACTTGGTACTGAAATAGAATAACACCTTCACTGATAGTTGTTAGATTAGGAACTGACGTTGTTGACATAAGAACGAGGTGGTTTACAGGAGGGTTGGTTTCAGATAATTTACGAAATAATTTTAAAATACTGCAAGATAGTTGCCTTCTAATATATACCTAACAAGTAGATCATCGAAACATTACCATATCCTCATCATTTTGGATCTTATACCATTCAAAAATAGGATTATTCTTTTGTGGTACTCGATAACATTCATATCTCTTGGTGACTTACTTTATGAAACGGATCATGATACGACAATTAATCCCGTTCATGCCGGTTTGGAATGATCATTTCGAACGATACGTTTCATCCGACAATTTGGTACTGTATTACCGACTAAGTGTGACAAATATTGATAGTCTATTTCCCATGCGTCGTAACCACACTTCTGGAAGAATCATTTTTTAGTTTGCGATTATTTTTGGGTCACACACGAAGAGTTATGAAAGGAGCTGATTAATGTGCTGATCTGGAATTTCGGAATTTCATTTTTCAAAAAAACGCACGATTTGATCTAGAAACAACCTGTGTGAAAATTTGCTTCGAAAGAACCAGTTTGAAAGGTCACACTATCAATTTTTTTTTCTCGCCTGGAGCGCCACGGCCCAGATTTTAGAACTTCCTATATGCATCCCTCAAAAACATGCCCTTTGACCTACAAAGAATCTGACAATGAGTAAAATTTCGCTTGAGAAAAATCAGTCGAAAAAGTTATTTGGTCAAATCGTTTTTTCTTGACTACGAAAATTCAAAACTCGATTATGATGATCAACGTGAAAGAATTTTGATCTGACAATTTTTTGAACTAATTTTCCGAAGCGAACTTTCAAACAGGTTGTTTTTAGAGCAAAAGGCGCATAATTTTCAGCTTTTTGGAGTTTCATTTTTGTCATGCAAAAATTCTTCACTCTGATCAACAAGCTCACATAATCCAATTCATTAGCAACGAAACAATACCTATCGCTTCAATTGATACACCAGAACTAAAGCAGTGATATTGTTTGAATACAGAGAATTACAGTGGATACCAAGAGATTTATCAGTCGTTAAAAAATGAGCTGTTACAAAATGATTGCAATATAGCAATCATTCAGTCGAAAAAAAAATCGCTCTGGAGGAAATACGATTGAATCCAAAAAGAATTTAGAAATGCTTATTCACTTGAAAAAATAGCCAAAAACAACTCACCTTTACGACAATATCGTACATGCATTCGCTGAGGATGGAATAAGCGTCACAAGGTTCATTGCTGGGATCGTCTAATGCCCTTAAAATTTGAAATCATTCAAGTCATGAAAGTCATTTCAGTAAGCCCAACCTCGAGGTAAGCAATAAGCTCGTGAATGAACGGCATGAGCACGTTCTTCTCTGCGTATGTTTTTTCTATTTGTAGTCAACATGAACAGCGATTTTAATCAGTTTTCAATTTGCTGAGCCGCATCGAATTTGTTCAGCATCAGTTGATGAATATATCAAAAGAATGAACGTTTTTCAACATCCAACCTTGCCGCATTCTTCTCACATTTAACAATCTTTTCGTCTTGTCGCACCTTACTAAGGCAGTTGAAATGCCGGAAAAAGTTCTCACTTGTGCCGTGACCACATGGATAATTCAGTTGGAAGTAAACCTGCAAATGCAAAATCGGATTAAACGAATGACCCCTCTGTTTAGAAGGACCAACATATAAAATTCGTTCTGCAATAAGCCAATAACATAAATAGAAATGTTTCCCATTCGAATCGGCTCGTTAAAATAATAATGAAATCAAAGTCATATTATTCCTGTGATGCTCAACAGTAGTGATAGTCGGGGAACAGGGTCTCCGCCAGGGTTCCCGGCGCGAACCCTGTTCCCAACGATTCCCCCCGATCTTTGCTCCTCGACTTTTTTGTCAGGGTCCCTCCCTTGTCCACTTCGTTCCCCAACGGGGTTCTGCTTTCCCCCCCCCCGGCCAAAAATTTGCTCTTCAACGAACATTACTTAGCATTGACTCATAGTCAATGTTTCTCGGTTTTGGCCATTGTAATGAACCTTCAGCTAAAAACGCTAGTGCATGCGCAGAATGCATAAATACAAAATTCAAATAATTTAAGGTGCAAATTTGAGGTGAATCGATAATTTCGTTTCTCACAATGTTATAAGTTGCAAATCGACGGATGCAATTCCGTTTCACGACTGATTTTGTGTTCTTCAATGCGTTGTTATAGTCGGCACATAATCTTCTCAGCTCATGCTTCTTATATCCATATGCCACCTGATATGCGATGCTTGTTTCTTTCTCGTGACTTCTAACGTCCAATTCCAACTGCCTGTTGTAAATTTGAAAACATTATTTTGAAAAAGTTATGCGAGGAAAACAAAACCACTTGAAAAGTTTTCGCAAGCGTTTAACGAACTTAATCAAATAGACTGACCTATCATAAGATCAAAAGTTTGTAGATATCCTCTTGCGTTCACTGACATGAGGGGAGCACTAACGGAAAATTGAATAAGTTGCAACTTTGCTCTATGAAAGTTGGTTTGGGATTTTTCAGTAATTTCAAATATCTCGCTGAAATTTTCCACGTACGTGACTGTTTGTGGCTGCAAAATATTCGATATTACAACTTACTTGAAATTGTCGTTCACTTGCTGTTGTTGCTCTGCGGTGCATTTTATTGGCTCTCTTCTAATCAATTTCGATTCCTCGTCATTAACGAATAAATTTCGTTTGAAATCAGCGTTGCATTCTGTCAAAAATTTTTGGTAATCGATTATCGGAATGATCGAATTTAAGAATATCTTCACAAAGAAACTCTTAGCGTTGATCGTGAGCAGAAGAATGTTTTGAAATGATTTTTTGGGATCGAAACATCGTTTGGATTTAGACTCAATTGAAAATTCGTCAATTCTGTAATTTTTAGTGTATTTAAGTGCACACAATAATTGCAGATACTTGCCCGGTGATATATATTGTGATGCGCTTATTAATGATTCGTCGTTGACAATGCTTGCTTCAAGAGAGCATCGCTTTAGAATTGTCGATTTTTCACATCGCATCATCCAATTCAACGCCTCACATTTTTGTTTCTGCAACATTTATCATAATACAGGGGGGACGAGGGGCGAAATATTTTGATTGGAATTGCAGTTACAATCCAATTGTTCAACTCGATCGCTTTGAAGGGATCCCAATTCGACATTAAGAGCAAATGGATATTTCAGAAAAATATTGAATATTTTACGATTAGCAAAAATAAAAAGAACCATATTCCTTCCAACAACACGACACCTCATTTAGATGTTAGTGGACAATTCTTGCAGTGATTCGATATGAATATTCAGTCTTACCTGTTTCTCAACGACATCAGATGCTGATGCATCAATGAATCTCATCGCCCGATGTGTTGAGTCCTCACAAACGGCCAGACGATAACTTTCAATGTGTAATTTTTGTATACAATCCAGATGTGTCTCAAAAATTCGTTGTTTCGTACCACAAACGTAACCGTAAATCGCATCAATTTCCGCCAATATTGGATGTGATTTTCGGCATTCCTCAAAATTGAAAATTTCCTCATTAATTTAGATGCAACAACAAATGGTTTTCTGTTGAGAAACAACATTCGTGAGAAATTAACGAAGCAGCAAAACTCATCGAATATTCAAATGACTAACAGTATATGCGACAGGTCCTATACATCTCAGTGCATGCCTGTACATTGCGCACATCTTTTGCAAATCCGTTTTATCGGTTTTGATAATCGGATTCAATGTTATCACCACTCCTTCTGTTTGCTGAAAAGAGCACAAGTTAACTATGGGAAGTAGTTTGTGTTGGTTACGATGAAAAACTTATTGTGATTTCTCTGTGACAAATTGTGATATCTCTATTCCAGTTAAGCTGTTCTATTCCTGTTCTATTCTTGTTCTGTTCCATAGTATAGAATAGAACAGTTCGCAAATGAGGAAGGAACAGTTCGGAACAGAATAGAGCCGTTTTTGAGCCCAAACGAACAGAATAGAGCAGTTTTCAAGAAAGTGGTATAGAGGCATCACTAGTGACAATATGTAAGTAGGCAATCGCGTTTTTACAACAGTTTACAAAAAATATTTTGGAACAATTACGAGAAGAAACCGTAACGCGATGTAGTAACAGACAGCTTGGTTGCGTCAAATCTGATTTCGACATCATTTGAGTTACCTTCTTTTTGAGTTCCTCATGCAAATAGCTGGCGTTTGTCAGGCATCCATCAACCTTCTCCATAAAATCAATAGTGCATGCTTGTGTTTTCGGCACTTCTCGATCGCGAAAGCCTAGACGAAACTTTTTTTGCTCCCAATAAGGATTAAATTTTTTGATCAACTCTACTGCTAGAAGCTAAAAATTGATCTGACCGAGAAATATGTTTAGCACAATTGGAATGATTGGAATTTGTTGGTGTAATTATATTTGATGATGACATCAGTTTTGACGGATAATTTAAAGGGAAAGCAAAATAACCGACTGCGTCTACGCGTTGCATCACGCAGTTTTCGTCGAACTTCCACCATATCTTTACGATTCACAAATATGATTCCCGCATTCAGTATCTCCTTTTCACTCTCAGATTCCACCAATAGATACGGTATTCTGCATGCGCACGTCTGAAGATGAAATGCCGTAACGATGCGTTTTGTTCACTTCTCAGAAATCAAATGATTCCAAATCTGCGATACTTCATTACTCGTCAGAATGGAACACAGTAGTTGGTATCTTGTTATGATATGACTGATATTCTGAATAGTTTGGAAGCATACATCAGTGAATAGTGTGAAGTGACTGCGAATGACTTTTGCAATTACAAGAAGCAGTTCATCTGAGACATTTTGTTAGCATGCGATTTGTTTCACAATAAGATGCGATTCCTTTGAATTGCTTTGTGTGACGACACTTCCAGGAGATCCATATCAGACTTTTGTCAAAAGGAATAACTCAATGCGCATCAAATAGTTGTCAAAATCAGTAAGAAAAAGCTGCGAGAAAATCAAAAAGAAAAAAATCAGAAAATCAGGAACTGATTCCATCAAATGATCAAATGGAATGGGTGACGAAATATGCGGATTAATGATGGATTGATTGTAGTGAATGGATAAAAATTAATCAGAATGTGCACCTTTCCTTCACTCTAACCAAGTGACTAGGGTTCCTTTTTTTTTTTTTAAATTTCTTTTTTTGGTTTAAATTAAACGACTTCGAGACAATGCGTTAATTTCGTTAAATATATTCCTTCATATGGAAATTCATTACGAGCGACTGCAGATCGAAACAGAAATAACACAATGGACCATAGAATATGCACTCGAGTTGGGGAATATGAAATCGTGTCAACTTTATTTGTGTTCTCAGTCAAGTGACTTCACTTTTTCTCTGGAATTTTGAAGCAATTCCACAGATTCTTTTGAATGGCACCAATAAGCAAGCAGCTGTCAATATTTCATTCTGAAGGCGACTGAATTTTTTATTTGGTTGTTTTCATGCCGGGCTATGCACCGAATTTTGTCAATAACCTAATCGAATCAGGTGAATCTCTTACAGATACCAAAAAAAAGACATCAATAATTAGAAAGTAGAACCTGACAGCCGTCGAGTTGTGTATACACGGCACAAGTGGGTGCTTTTGCAGGGCAAGTCACCAGTGGACATTTCTTTGCAGGCCCACAGTTGCAATTATGTGGACATCCGTTCGGTTTGTAACTGACTTCGCATCGATCCGGACATTGGAATGTCCCTTCACATTCCAGTGTATCTGCCACATAATATTTTCATTCAGACAAATCGCGATCGATACAATCACTGTTCGCAACATTCAACAATAAAATTTTTTTTGTGGATAATCAAGAGATGACCTCAAAATAGGTGGTCTGATCATTAATGAAATCAACGTTCCCTTCAAATATTCGATACTCCTCTCAAACAATGAATCATTGCTAAATCACTGAGGAAGTTTCATGAGTTTGACTGCAATTATCTACGCTCTGATGAAGAAAAAGAATCTTCTCCAAGCAAGATGTGACATCAACAAGTGAAGTTGACGTACCGATTGCAACACCGTAACTGCACCCTACGATTAGTAGAAGAATGAAACAATTCCGAATCGTAAGCATTTTGCTGACAATAGTCCAAAATAGTAGTACCAGTCTGAGAATAGGATTGATAAAGAGGAGAACGGATATAATTTCGGAATGAGATGGGCTGTTGTCAGTCTTTAGATGAGTGTTATTAGGTGCGTAATACAGACCGGATTATATTGACCATGAACATTCGAATGGTCAAGTGGTCGCCTTCGATTCAAAGTGACCAGCAGTAGTTTGTTCGAATTTTTTCTTCTTTTATTCGGATGATTCTTTTATTCACTCATTTCAGTCGAACTTCGACAGCACAACGATAAAAATAACGCTCACAATAACAGTACAATAATACTTCTAATAAGATCAGTACTAACAGTAATGATAGTATAAAATTATGTCAATGTTGCACGACGGGTTTTGTGGCGAGTTCACAAACGCATTAACTGAAAATATTAGTAACACCCGTGGACAGCGACAATAATGTTCTTTTGAAATGACTAGTGAAGATGACGACGGGCGGTGCGCGATCGTGATTCTGTTATTCATCGCATTTTCTTTTGACTTCTTTCTTCTCTACGAACGGTGAAATATAACCCATTATTCTGAAACAATTGAACAATCCGAAAAAAGCAAACGAATTTCTGAAATGCACTGGAACATACTAAGATATGAAATCTCACGGGAATTTTTTTTTCGAATAAACAGGTTCACTAATAAACATTCTCGTTTGGTAATTTTTTTGTTGCTGTCGAATGACCAGCAGCGAAGAAATTCATCAATCATTTGATAGACTGATCACGGCGGGAAGTTTTAGTGAGGCAGCGAACAGGATTGCTTTATTATTCAAGTTGGAGCACATGCAAATATTGCAAATAGAGCATATTCTCGGTGATAATATGAAGAGTTTTGAGTTTTTCGTATTAAACGTTGTTCGCGCATCGATTGTTAATAAATTATTTCATTCAGTTTTTTTTTAAATTGATTTCTTATCCACTTCACCAACTCGTCAAATCCTTCGCATTAGATCTTGTTTTGTGCAACTGAGATGCTATGAATCAAACGAAATGAGCCTTTTTGATAACTGGCATGAGGCAGTCTCTCAAAATCACGCGAGCGCCTATTTTCAGAGCGGAACTCGTATTTTTGCTTAAATGATAAAATATTTTCGGGCTTAACAAACGACAATGGATGAAATGCAATAGTCATGGCGAGTAGGATTTCCGTGAATAACCAGAATATTTCTGCATGCAGTCTGATCTCAGTAGAGCCACACATCATCCATAAAGCATCGCAACTTATACGTACGTATACAAAAAACTCTCTGTATCCAGATGTTCAAGTAAATGCAAGTGGTGACCCTCTTAAGCAAAAAAATGCGTCAAAAATCATTCAAGTTACTTTTCACTACCATTGATCTGATGTGCGTTCAATTGAAATGTCGTTGTTGAAGGGCAAAAACGCGAAATTCTCTGACTGCATTAAAAATTTTATTGACACTGATAATGACAAAAAGACACTATACATCAATTTTGACAAATATGACAAATATGGAAGTTTACAAAACAAAATTAAGTTGATTTGTGACCGCTTTTAAGAGTTCATCTCGACAAATTGGTTGGCTTTCCGTTCACGGATTGTATCGTATATAAATGTTCTTATTGCGCCTTATGTCACCTGTTCCAGTCTAAAAATTTGGTTAATGAGTCTCAAATTAATGAGGTAATAGCTTAAAATTACTATTGAACCAAGTTCTCTTGAGTTTCATCCAGTTGTGACTCAGGAAGTATCTCTGCTGGCTGACCTGTTGAAGTAGCTTGTGGGAGAATTCTGTCGTTTCAGGTGGGCAGTAAACGTATTCGAATTTAACTCGATCTCTAGTCATTCTTTCAGTTTCGGATGCACTGTACTTGAATTGCTGCAATCATGTTTAGCTTCTTCTTAAAGCTATCAATCAATCATCTGTTATAATTGTTCGATGTATTGCAAAAAAAAGCAAATTCACTTATATCTTTTACGCTTCGTCAAACGTTCACTCAATACAAATCAATGTAAATCCCATTATGTAAATGTAAAATGTTCAATGTAAATTTAATTTTCTCTTATTTACACTGTTGATGATGTGTGAAACGAAATTCGCTTTCAATTGTCATCAACGAACAATGAGCGATGGATTTATTTGCGTGCGATAAGTGTCGTCTTATTACGTCCTGTGATTGAGATATGAATAATTGAAAAGACGACGCGTTGAGCGTTTGTAAATGACTCCACTCAAAATAACGAATCCTTTCATGTTCTTCTGATCAACAAAGTGGGTTTTTGCACACAAAAAATGAAATGAAAAACGTTCGTTCAACAACAAATTGCAGTTGAACGTAATTTTGACTTTCCAGTAGGGCGTCAACGGTGAAGAGTTTTTTTGAAAAAGAAAAACGAGATGAAAACGAGATTCAAGGAAACGTGACATTATATGGTATCAGATATCGTAGACGTGATATAAGATATCAACCTTAAGTGTGACGGCCACATGAAGTGTTTGCTGAGGCTTTATGATACCAGATGGTGGTTGTGCGGAAATTCGTTCGAGCGCATTCGTTTTCACGGCGAATGCTATCGTTCTTGTGCACGTGTTACGAATTTGTATTTTACAGCTGAGATTGTTGTCAGTGAACGGTCCATTGAATACCTCGAATAGACAGATGATATTTCAACAAAGAATCTGGGAATATCTCCGAAATTAATGCATACCTGTCTGCCTAATGTCCCTCAACATTCAATAAGCAATTACTGAATGAATTTAAGCCTTCAAAATTAATTTAAAACAATCCGCCTAAACACTTATGAAACTTTCGCATTTGATTTTTGCAGTACAATCTGAGTATTCAGTTATATACTAATAATTTGTGATTTGCTGGAGTCCATTATATCTTCAGTAGCCATCTCATATCACAAAGAATCTCAATGCATTTGGAGCCATCTTTGGAGCATGGCACAACTCAAATGTTTCTTCTAAGGTAATCGCTTGAATTGCTGTAAAAGAATTCTAATATCATGAAATGAATGCTTACAAGGAAGTGTATTGGTTTGAATTCCAAATCATGTGCATTTATTGAGTCGATAAAACTTGTGCTGCTCGACGAAGCTGCTGCCATTTCATGAGATAAGTTATCGGCGTTCGATGATCTCCTTAGTGCATCACCTTTTTCAACGAAATTACCTTCAAAATCATATGCTTAAGATAGATTTCTCGTAAGGTTACATACCGAAATGTTTACGATCCCATTCAGCGCTTCCATAATCTTACAGATACTATTCAAGAAACACCTAAAATTGTAATTTTTCCCAACATTTATTCTGTTCCGAGGAAAATTTTGATGCAATATCAAGTACTGATTAATTGCGAGGTGAGAATTTATTGAATGATGTAAATCATTATCTGACAATGGAAAACCAATAGGTTATAACAGTTGTTTATCTGATTAATACGGCAGCAATATCGGATTAATAAAAAGTAAATGATTAATACGGCAGGAGAGACTCGTGCCGTATTAATCATTTACTTTTTATTTATATGCTGAGTGGTTGGTTGGTGACCCCTGTGACCGATTCGTGGAACGTGAATTGATTTGTTGCTCTCTTCTTTTTAATTATTCATAATATATAGAATTGCGTTGTTAATTGGTTGTGCGATAGTTAATAATACATGTCATTAGAGATCTTTGCAGTCACAGTAATTCTTTATTGTCGATTCGGAAAGGTGATTCATTTATGGCTGACGATTGTTCTCAACTTTTGTTCGAGCGAACATTACACGCTCGATGTTCACCCGACCAATCGAAGTGATAATCACTCGGCACTATTTGTGAGTGACCCGATACCTTTACGATGGCCAAATTAATTATCGAGATTGGAATTTTTTGAAGACGAATAATCATTAGCGTTATTACCGCTAGCTGTGTGAAAAGAATGGCATCAAGGAAGGAAGCAGTGATATTGGTGATAATGATGATAAAAGAGAGACATAAACTCAGAATGAATTGTAATTGCTCGGTGAACAAGTAAATAAATAAAATCTATGAGAGTAATTGGCTAGAACGAAATATTCAAATTCGTTAAAATGCAAACCTTTTCCTGAACGATTTGCATCGCTAATTGGAGCCGTCTAAAAATCAACATTCCAGTTATAATCTTCGGAAAATCCCTCATAGTAATACACTATTCAAAACGCTTTCCATATCCAATTGATATAGTGTCAATGATGTAATGCAAATGCCCTTTTCACTTATTCTTTACAATTTTGCATTGCTACAAATATGGAGCCTTTGCAGTGGATGTCTTGAATTGCTAGGGGAATTCACCAGCTCGTTTATCAATTGACTGTGAGATGCAAAAGGAAAAGTGCTCACCGTTGCTGCTGTATTAGGCTCACTTCTCGCTGTCTTCAATGAAATTCGTTTGCCAATTGATTGTTCACTTCTTTGCTAAACCCATTTCATGGACAATTAACAATCCTCCATGACCGATACTTGAAGAAGCACTACGAGAAGATAATCAAAAAAGCAAATTTCCATCGAACTTCACTCACTCTTATCACCTCATGCGAAAATCGTAGTTCCGGTGGTTCGGGTGGCGGCGATTTTCTACCGACAGATGCACGCTCCATCACTTGAATTTCATCCTTTGTGAAAATGTCACCGTGTAATCGTTGACTTTTTGTTATCTTGAATTATTTCAGCGATTATATCAAATGAGCGCAATGCATGCATTGGATCAAATTGATAATCTCATAGGATGAATTGTAAGGCAATCAAGGAGCATTGATACTTCGAACATAATGTAGTATGTTCAAACCATTCGCTTGATCAGTTCAACAACTGAAGTGATCGATGCTGAGAAATCGATGCGTGCAGATTACAAGTTGACACAAACCTCATCACTGGGCATCCGTTGCAATTGAAGTAATTGTATATGTCGCGCAATCCATTCAGCGCCATCGAATGGTCTTAGGAATAAAAGAGATAACAGAACCACTTTCACGAAATAATATCCTCGTACACTGTGATAGGTAGGATCCAATAAAGTTAACATTGAAAATGCACCCCTAAATTGAGATGCAATGATTGCTATTACTGTTAACATTGCCGTTACTGTCACTGTTTTTATTATTGTTTTGATTATAACATTCTCATTATCATGAACCTATTGGTATCCGGACATTTTGCCTAAAGATGTTTTGCCTAAGAACAGTTTGCCTATCAGGCAAAATATTCATTGAAAAACCGTCCGTCAGGCAATGTGTCTTTAGACAAACTGTCGTTAGGAAAACTTTTTTTTTGCAGAATGAAGAATTTGAATTATCAATTATCAGAAGTTAATTATATTAGTCTTCTAAATTAATCATATTAGTCTTGTCAAAAGAACACCATTAGTCTTGTCAACGCTATGGATCATTTGAATGTCTCAAAGCAGCATCTCACATTTGCTCAAAATGTCATTCTTTAAAACAAAACACTGATCAGTTACAATAAATTACCAATAAATCAGCAATTGTGGTATAGGTGGTGTTTCATCGGGATACAAATAGGTGAGTAATAACGGAATGATGGTAAGAATTGCATTCGCCAGCATATGCGCGTTATCGCTTGCGATTAGATAGAACGACGTTATCGACGTGATCAAGCACGCCAACGTGAACTCATCAACGCCACTCGACGTCTTTAACTGGCGTAATCCACGTGCTGTGAAGTGTCGCTTAAATTCTCCATCATTATTCTACTCATCTAAACTTGACTAGATGCCATCCAAATTGTGGCCTAAGCACAAATCGAAGTCAACAGTACAATTCAGTAGAGATTCAATTGATCTTTCGATAATAGCCCAGTTGATCAGAATATCCAATCGAGAATTGATACGATGCAAGTTCCAACCTCATTCGAGGGTAAATGTTTTGCTTGATACTGCACGGCGTAGTGATATCATTAATACGCTATTTGGATCAGTATCATTGCTTGATACAAGCTTTATCCATGGATTTACTAATATGTCTGTTCATTATCGTTGCATCTCCATATTAATGGTTAAGAATACTCTAATGTTACACGAAGATAGCCATTAGCTATGGGCCAACTAAGATTTACACACGACAGCACAAGCTTCCCACTGAACGTCTAGGAGAGATAAAAGAAAGTGAAACCTGATCATATATGAGTTCAGCAAGGTGCTCCTGAATTACACTTGATGAACTCATCAATGCACCGCCTCAGAACTTTTCTAATGAAAACAATGAGACGAAAGGATTGCAAAATCATAACTAGCGATGGTGCACGATGTGGAATTTGAATTATCAATTATCATAAATTAATTATATTGAATAACCAAACACTGCTCAACGACATTGCTACATCATTCATTTCCGAACAAAACATCCCCCAGCGAGCTGGATCCGAACTCGTGAAGTAATAATTTTCAGTCGGATTTAAATGCTCTGCCTTTACAAGTTTTATTGAAGAAACAGTTCTTTAATTGCATGTTTCCGTTTGAAAAAATCATGGCTTTACTTCATGCACCTAATTGTTCGTTTTTATATCAACTGCAACGTAGAGCCCTTTATTGAATACAATCGCTTGTTATAATGATACAGCTGTATAATGCAACAATTATCTCAATATAACACAAGTGAAACCTTATTGAACATCCGTCCATTAATTAAGCAAAAAAGTCCAAATAAGTGTTGCGATAAACTCATTTCGGGAATGGCTTATCTCAATTCAATAGCGCAGTCGCGCTCATTCATACAAACTGATCATATAGAGCAATCAATACGTTCATATTAGCAATAGGCGGATTGCGATCTTCGAACTAACCGTCTTCTCAGGTTTGCCCGGAAACATGCGAAACCTCTAGATTCAGAATATTAAAAATTTTGCTGAGCAATTTGGCTTTGTTGAGGAGATATAGGCATTTTATAATCCTATCTCGGGTACCACTTCGAGGCTACCGTAAGCTCAAGTTTGCCCACTAACATATGAATTTTTTTGCATCAATCGATCCAGCTGGATCTCCTCATTCAGAAAAACATATATTTTGTCGAGCGATTTTGCTTTCCTGACAATGAGGATATATAGCCATGTTCTGGAGATCCATCTTAATTCAATAGCGCAGTCGCACTCACTCAGAGTCGATCTGAACTGAATGAGCACGAGCTCCGTTTCCCCTACGACCTCCTGTGTGATATCATTTCAGTATCCTCTAGCGACGCACAAACTGAATTGGTCCTGCTGCCCTCTTACACGTCTCCCATTTTGCTTTTCCAGCAATTGCTATTGTAGATACAAAATGAACATTATTTTTTATCAGTGATATCCGAATAGACAGTTTTTTGAGTGCATCGTTCAGCAAACGTTTGATGTGATTTTAAAATCAAGAACGCTTACAGCATAATGCTTTTATCAATAAATATTTATTGGAATTCATCATTAACGGTAAGTAACCAAAAAGTCGAGATCAGTTCGTTTTGGCACAAAAATTTTTTCATTAATATTTACGATCTGAGAAATGCACTGTCTTCATTGCACTTACTGCGTATAACAACACAGCATGACGAATAGAATCTGCTTCTCGTAGAAGTCTTCGGAAACTTCGAATGGAATTTTCTATCTCGAGATTGCTTCTTCTCAAAGCGTAGCTGCAAATTTTGACTTTGTCTCGAAAAATCATCAGCGGTAGTATAATTTAGCTAACAAAACGATTGAGCAAAGGTTTCCTCAAACATTTTCTTATTTTATGAGACAGCAAAGAATGGGAGAACAAAGCTCTTGAACTGGTCTAATCGATCAAAAATTGAGTAAGTACGTCAACTGAAGGAAGATTTTGCATTCTGAAGAGCGACTTCCCGAATGTCTTCGCCAGTTCTTTACGATACTTTTCCGGAGAAGAGCAGCCAGAAACACTGCTCCAAATGATAGATGCAGAAAACGGTCAAAAATCAACAACAATTCGACAGATTATTATACATACAACAAGAGTTGACTTTCATAGCAACGGTTTTCACTGTAATGTCATTCGTAATGCTTGATTAAGGCCTACAACTTTCCTCCAATGCAATGCAGGCCGTGCACAGGCGGCCTCACCAAAATTCTCTTTGACAAAAGATTAGACCTCTGTTCGAGCGACAGAGAGTCGAAAAAATTGCTCGTTGCATTACGATGGGATGTATGAGCAGAGGCTGATATTCTGCGTCAATTGATAGAAACGATGAAGATGAGCCACATTCAAGACAGTTCCTATCGAAGGCTTGATGCAATACTAGCGACATCGCCATAAGTCGAGTCGATTTGTTGCATTGGTGCCTTCAGCGAATTGCTCAGCTCATCATCGAACCATGACTTTTTGGTTGTGAAACGAACACTTTTGGACATGGCTGCTAAGCCGAAGTTGTGCGCGGCCGATACACACATTATGTACCTGTCAATTGATTTACATTATGTCGATTAATTATTACCTAGACATCGAGTGGTTGTTTCGTCAATCGCAGTGAGCGATAGGGCGGAATATTTCTTTTATTAGAGTAATGATTATTTATTGAATTGCTATTTGGCTACGATTGATTATGCAAAGTATTCACGGCGACTAATTAATTACTCGGTTGTGTTCGGTTGGCCAACTAGCCTAGCCAGCGGGGTGGCGTAAAGTGAGGCTAAAACAATGCGCACGGAATCGCAAGCATTGTGGCCAGCAACGTTATAAATGTTTGATAGCCTGGCCAATCCAGGTAATCCAGGTAATGTCAGATTCACTCAATAAACGTGTATCTACTGATTCATCGATCTAGAACTCTGAAGTACAAATGCAAAACATCGAGTGCTGCAATCAACCATTGCTGATCTCATTTCGAAACCAAAAACACGTCCCGATGAAAATAGTAATCAAACACTCAAAACTACTATCCTAATCATTCAGGAAATCCCAACGGAAACTTCACGTAGTTCAATTGCATCCGTTGAGTAATCAATGAAAAACAAAATTGGTAATCGCAATACGAAAATCATTCTTTTGCAGTTCATCTAGGTGAGTGAATGTACCTTGTGTCAGGCGATAGATCTGTGATGGTGAATTTTTTCGACTTGCCACATCGATATCTTTTCCAGTAGTGGAATTGTGGTGCTGGCTCTTGCGCGAACAATATCACGTAACTCTGTAGTTTGAGCTTAAATCATGATCTGGTCATAATATATGATTTTCATGAGGAAACAGTATCAATCATCCCAAAAAAATAAACAAACTAGTGAATTTAACTTTGCATTTTCCGTGAAAAAAAGAATAGTGGAAAATCAGTATGACATAAAAAATCGTCAACATTTAACACGTTTCATACAGCTATTAGAATTTCACATCATCCACTAGAAATGTTGTGTTTCAGATGGTCAATATGAAGATCGGTGTGTGATCATTTTGGGTAGTCGTCATTTGCCCGTCGAACGGTTAAAAACAACTGCTTGAAGACAATCAGAGGGTATGAGTGCCCAATCTCAGATATTAAGGATTGCACGAAAACGTAATGTCACAGAATGAATAGTAGCAAAACGAAATGAAACCTCAGCCCCGTTGTTCTTCCGCGGTGCTTTCCATGAGAATGTGGCCGTTTCAGCGCTGACCGCTACCATACGCAATGACTGAGGCACAGTGCACGGTTCTAAGAATCAGTTTTGTTGACTACATTCATTCACTCTTTTCTCTCACGAAAGAATATTTGAATTTGATTGTTTAAAGCGTTTTGAATGTCTAATTACGAAAGCGCGATAGATTCTCTGAGCAATTAACCGCAGTGAATTCTTTAACAATTCTTGGAAGCTTTCCTCCTTTATAAGGCGCATGTCAGTAATAGGTAGATCAAATAGTAATATAGTTTTATTGACAAAGTATTACCTGCGCAATTAGAGATGGTTTTTACGATGTTCAACGTTTCGGCGTAAACAACAACATGTTCCTGAAGATGGCATAACGCCGAAAGATGGCATAATCGTAAAAACCATCTCTAATTGCGCCGGTAATACTTTGTCAATAAAAGTACATTACTATTTGATCTACGCAGTCAGTTGAATTGCCAATGGTGATGAAACGTTTGAATAGACACCTGTATATTCTTGACATTTGATGGATTTACTGCAACCGTAACGAGTTGTTGTGACAACAGAAAATTCATAGAGCGTAAATGACTGCAAACTTCGAACTTCATAATAAGGAGTGGTGATGAAGTCAATCACGGTCATTGGATTGTAACGCAATTGTGGCGTTCTGAAACATCCCTTTGGATACAGATTCAATTTAAGGTGCACGCAGCAGTACTCAGTATTATGCATCTCACCATCAGTTTCATTCTTTTAGAAGATCCACTTCTTTGGTAAACTCTCATGCATTTAGTCATTAATCTAATTTTGCAATAATACAAATGATTTTCTTCGTATTTACCAATAATAGGCTGAGTGAATGATGTCCTCACTCATACTAACCTGGTTTTATAGGTAAGTGTGTACCAATATTTCCTCCTTTCGTCCACAAGCACTGGTGGTTCCCATTTCAGTAGAACAGATTCAGCAGTTGCATTAGAAGCAGTCAGACTGTGTGGTGGTCGAGGAGGTTCTTCAATTGTAAATAAAGATATCTTCTTAAGTCAATTGCTTAAACGACTAATAGTGCTGGGAAATATCATTCAGTAATTTATATCTTCGCTCGTTGATTAACGATCGCTCTTAACATATTCGCAAAATGCACTTTTAAGGCAAGAATTTGAATGATGGCATGAAGTCATGAAATCGCATATGGGCTTTTGCTCTTAAACGTGCCGAAAAACGATTATTTCATAAAATGGGGAACGAATGAGAGTTCGAAGATCGCTCAAGAATATAAAAACTGCAAGGGAACGAATGAGAGCGAATGAAATACAGGAACGTGTGAAAGAGATAATTGGCCGCTGACCTGGTAGCTTTATTGGATTGTCATTATTACTGGCTTGGTTATCAGAAGGCACATTGTTTTGGTAACCTACAAACGGTTATAATTTCATCTAAAAAATGAGTGTCGCTGGTATGCTCAACAACTAAACAGACAAAATTGTATCCAGACTGCATTCTACCGAATCCTTCTCCATAAAGTTGAATGCATAAACGTGTTTCAGACGAGTTCATTTGAACAAAACAACATGAAATATGCTAATCGTAAGTAAAAAGAAACACGATCTCAGTACTATTCCGATTCGATCACAGCATTTTCATAATTCGTTACTAACTTCCAAAATGCAAATGTTGTAAAGCAGTAACAGTTTCGAACAGTTTCCGCATCGCTTCACGTTTCATCGCCCTTATACGCTTTTGTTGAACCGCTTTTAGCCATGCTAAAGGATCCTAAAGAAGAGAAAATTGCATGCATTCTGGCACATGCGATTATTCGAATTCGCAACGATAAATCCTATCGATTTCTGCAGTACCAAATTACGAAAAAAATGAGATTCAATCGCAATTAAAATTCAACTCAGTTAAATTCTTCGAAATGTCAACAAATGAAGTTAATTTGTGGGCTGCCAGAGTGTCAGCGAATAAAGTTAATTTGTGCGACTGTGCATAATTCTGAGTTCATATTGCATGTATTTATAACGACTACCTGTGTTTCGAAACGTCTTCCAAAGAAGTGCAGCCTATCGATATAATATGCACCAACGACATCAATTGATGTGGTCATTAAAACTAAACCAACCAAAATAATGAATAGCGTTATTAGAATGAATCTTTGATTCGTTGGTATTAAGTCTGAAAGATGAGTGAATATCACACCATAAGCATTGCATCTATTAAAGTGCATTCGATAGCGCATTCGATCAAATTCTCCGAACGATACCATTAAATAGCAAATAAAATATACCTCCAAATCCAATCGTAAGCACAGATGTCATAACAAAGTAAAAGCCGTCATAACAACTCCATCCTTCAATGCGCGACATAAGATAGGTGGCTATCAGTACGTAGAGTATAAGTACTGAATATATCAGCACGAACGGTACCTCCACAAAATGCGTGTTCTCCAAATGTGCCCACAAAAATTCAGCAACCTAAATAAAATCTCCTCATTATCAACTAACCTGATCGTGAATCGATACAGCGCATTGATAAAGTTTCACTAAAGTAAAAAGTGTTTTATTGTCCAGAACATGATACTGAAATGTAATAATACGAATAGGGGATGAAACAGCAGGACGCGACAGTTCTTAATTGGCTCGGAATTAAGGGGTTCGTAAAGCAATGCTGATTTTTGTCCTCAACCATTGTATCATCTGCTTGATTGTTTTTGGCTAATGAATTGCTGGAGTGTAGGGGATGACGGTCTGCAATAAGGTAAAGAAGCACGGGAGAGTGAGAAACACACATGAAAAATGAATTCAAAAACATCTGAACACCAATCATGCGTTCATTCCGTCAGCATGCTATTCTCCCGGGGATCGAACACAAATTTGAGCATTGCAAAAACATCGAAACACAAGTCAAAATATTTAGATGAAGTGAAAAATTCTGCGGCACCTCATCGTCTCCACCAGCAATAATAATTTCACCAATCGCAACACTTTCACGGCGCTTTCGTCCACTCTTCCAACGTCGATACTTACGTTGTATTTGAAACTTATACTTCAAAACTTCCGTGTATGTTCGATTCATTCCTTCTGTACAGAACTTCGCCTGCAAAAATACACGAAATTTTGCTACGAAAGTCAACTTCAGACAAGTGATTGTGTTTCATTACGTACATGTTTCAAGCTTCGGTCATGGACATTTTTCAGTGGCTAAATGTAAAGTTTTCATATCATTCAGTTATTTCCATGGACTAATTTCTAAATTAGAAGTGTCTTAAAGAGCGATGATTTTCAGAAAAATAATGGGTAAAAGGGAGAAAGAAGAATAGGCGAAGTGTGCAATGAACAGTACCATATCAGCTATCGTTATAAGGTAGAGAGGAATACCAAAGAGAATATAAACAACTATGAACAATCGTCCAATCACTGAATTTGGAGCATTCGCACCATATCCTTAAAATTGAATCAATTCGACCCATGCTCAACCTTTTACATGGAAATAATGTTATCATGTAACATATGAATGACATGAAAGCACCTTAATCATCTAACACTGATATTCACATGTTCTCATGGCATTACACATATTTTCATGTGAAAAGAATATCAGTAGTAATATCAGTCATTGTTGGTTTAGTATCTAGTATGTTTGGTGCAATGGATGTGCGATGGTTGTTTACGCAGGCGACCGTGGTTCAACGCCTAGTGATGAATGAAGATAAACAGATAGGGACATCTGTTCTCAGTGATGATTTCCTTGATAGTAGAACTGACATCACTTTACAAAATCTTTATGCTGTCTTCGGAACTGTTGTTAGCATGCTATGTGGACAGAACTTTCGCTTTCCGTTTCATAGATAACTATCGAAAATTCAATCTGATCGCTTATGGGTACAATGATGGTTTTATATTGCATGCTTAAGCAGAATATAATGAATGACTTTGTATCGATGCCGACTTGAGAACGCATGAGCTCAATTAACACTTTCCAACGAAATTATCAAGAAGAACTGAAATATGCCACGAGAATATCAATTCACGGAAGAAATTTAATTTCGACAACTGGTAAAAGATGAACATTCACAAACGGCTTCACCAATTGATGTGAGGGTTGTGGCTGCAAAAAATAGATTCCATGTTACATTCGACATTGGATCATCGTACGAATATGGCATTCCAGACTGAAATCAGTTGATATACGAAAAGACTCATATCGCTGACTCGATCGTCAAGCAACAGAATATTTGGTTATGATTGAAAGAACGACTCTAAAAACATAAGAAAAAATGCAGCGAAAATGAATGACTCAGTGAAAATAGCATTAATGAAAGAGGTAATTGTAAATATTTCACCAAGATTTTCTTAATAACAGACGGTGATTGTGGATATTCGCGGTAGATACTGTGAAGAGTATCGGAAAAATTCGTAAACGCATGCCCAGCGTCTAACATCCACGAGGAATGCCATCGAGAACGTGTCAGCTGCGTGTAGAAGGATTTCTTCGCCCTGAACATCATGAACAAATAATTGATGAATATCTGCTAGAATGTACATTTGATGTGACTGTTGAAGGTGACGCAAGCAGGAATGCCGCAATGAGTTGATAGGTTTGCACTGAGGAATACGCGTTCTTGATAACTGTGTTTTTCGATTGGAAAAATTTTAGGCTTTTATTGAGACTCAACTATCTTACAGTTTCGTATTGGTATTTAGTGTATTCATTGACAATTTAAAAAGGAAAATGCAAGTGAATAAAATGGAAAATGAAGAGAGAACCTATCGAGTTGATCAAGAATCTCGTCAGTTCCATCGCGATATTTGATCGACGTGAGAATCCAACTGCCCAGTATCGCATACCCAACAGACAATGCCAAAAGACTCACGTGTGGTAGAGCGATTCGTAAAACCTTAACTTCTCCCGGTAAAACTTTGATTTTTACATTAGTTTTCGGGGAGTTCCTCAAATCTGATCGATGCTTGACTCCGATATCACTTTCAGATGAATGAACTTCTGAGATGTTCCATTCTATATACCAAAAAACTGGTGGAATTATCGATGATAATCGGGTTTCTGATAAAATCTGGAAGTTATGAGGATATATGAGGAAATCAGCGCTGGATAACTGATCATGATCACATATCAATTTCGATCGATCACATGTGAGAAGATGAAAATGGTAAGTGGAAACTTGAAAGTTCTGACTAATTGCTTGGTTAGACTGAATTGGCTTGGTGTGACTTCAGTGAAACGACAACCGCTTTGCATAATACCACACATTGTAACTGTGTTGCATTCTTGGCTAGCATCAGTGGGTTACGGACGATAAATATGATTCGTACATGCTTCCAATGATTTTACCTAGAAATCCTTAAAAATCACGCTTTTTCGATCGTTTAATAGCGATTGATCTCAATGAATCTTACGATCAAGATGCACGTTCAAAACAAGACAAGTTCGTAACACATGATCAATGTAAGTCACTGTCATTCGAGATAGTGTTTGCAACATATCGAGCATTTTCTCAATACCGAGATCGATATTATAACCGGAACCTTTTTTAATAACGATACGATACCGCTATTGAAAAGCAACTTTTGCAATATAGAAATGCGACTTGTTCAACACATTCTTTTTGAGCCAATATGTTCGTAATCATTCAGAAACCAATTCATCTTACAAACCACTCACCAAAGTTCAAAAAATTTAACAAAAAATACAACCAAAAACAAAATTGGGTTCGTATCACGCTCCAACCGTGATGGGTATACTACCAAATTCACTTAAAATGACTTCTGGTATGAATACCGCAAATACCGTGAATATCGACATCACGAATCCCAAGATCGGTATCGCTTTTCTAATATGGCTATTCGGTATTACCGAGATCTCGTTCAAACACTAGTTTGACAGGATTAGATTTCAACAAAACATCGAGGGAATGGCTGCTAGCATGGATGAGTCAATGCTTCTGGCAGCATATCATTCAAAAAGACCTATTGCTGTGTTCAATTCTCAACACAACACTTCATCATACGTCGAAAAAATGTTTATTAAATGGCACGTAAAACACTGAAAATGATCTATTCCGACGGGTACCCACGAGAATGCTCGTATAGTCCCAACCTTAGTGCCAACATTAACCTTAATAGACATCTATTAATTGCTTCGCATCACGTTACAATTATTACTACGTCCACTACCGGAGCATGTAACATCGTTGCTCATTTTTATCTCAACATCTAATCATTTTTAATTGTACTCATCGATCCTAATTGATTTTGTGCACGATCTTCATAACGACAACAAAATTTCAATAACGAAACTGACAGAACTTGTGTGGAAGATGAACAAATAATATCTGGATTATTCGAGTGGATCGTTGGAAAGTGCAATTTAAATTATTGTCAGCCATGCGTGAGATAGACGACCGGCCGTTGGCTGGCATTAATATCACAACTGCTTGATGTGAAATAATCAAGGAGATGTTATGAAAGTTCATAGAGGACATCAAAGGGAATATTTTGTAGAAGACGAAGGGTACGGTAACGAATCAGTTCCACTCCCGGGACATGTGACACATTCAGAAATTACTGATGAGAAATTTGTCGTCAAATATTTTCGATTTTTCTCGCTTCGTTGAATCAACCGAAATAACGCCCAACTTCAAAACACCACAAATTGTTATTCACAATTATTACGTCTTATCGTAGTGACTGCTGAATTCGCTGAAAACTTAGCAGGAAGTTTGTTCCATAAGCAATCGTTTTCATACACTTTCTTCCAGTTGCGTCGTAAAACTCTCATTCAGTCCAAGCAAAATTGCTCCCGTAAGACTATTGATTACTTGCATCGAAGTCGTCAAGTAACCAATAGTCTATTTTTGTGCGTCACAAAATGATGCAAAAACACAAATTCAGAGGAATTTTTTCGTGTTGTTTCTGAAGAAAACTTCATTTTGAATGAGGCAAAAGAATATTTTGGAATCGATTTTTGAATTGTGAAGTGCCTTGAAAGCTTTCAAAATGTGCGTTCATTTGATTCACCAAAAAAAAAAACACCTCTCAAAAGCATTTGTGTGTACTTTTGTCATCAAACGCTGAAGTGATAAGCAATAACGCATTCAAACATTTGTAAGTGACAGTTTATTCACTGCACAATTTTCTCTGCTTTATTTGACAGCAGCAGCAACACTTTCAAATCGCATCATAAAATCCGAAATTTTTTCAGTAGACAAATCAAATCTGATCATTTTTCAGTAGACAAATCATTCGCTTCAAAAAATTTCGAAATTAAGATGTGTCCAACCGAGAGGACACATCTAAATTCTGCCATCATTGCACTTCTGTTGCACAGTAATCTTATCATAATATTAGTCCACTAGAAGCATACACCTCCGTCTCCCGAAAAAAACCTTTGCATGAATATATTCCCTCTGTGTTGGAATATCAAAGATACTAAAGTCTGCTGCACATTTCATGTTATCATATTTAAATTCGTTGCTTAAACAAGATGAAAGCTGACAAGAGCACTGCTTCATTGGTTGAGTGTTACAGAGCAAAGAGTCACTCAGAATTAGAAAAAAATTTCATTTTAAAATAATTCCACATTCACATATTTTGATTGGCAGTTGCATTTGCACAAATCAAACAGATATATATTGGCACTTTACAAACACTTTGAAATGAAATTGTGAATCCGAATCTAACTGCGGACATAAAAAGTGCATTATTTTGAGGGAAAAACTATAGACATTCAATCGGATAAGTAAAACTTGTAAAATATCGGACTTCTTCGCATTTAATTTGATGATCGAAGACTGAAAAGAATGTTTATAGCTGAATATTCCAAGTGAAAATGAGACAAGAATAAAGGAAAAGTAATCTAGAGCGATTGTTGATGATAGAGTTGGATTATTCTTTGAATTTTCGGTCAGCGCTATAAGAGTATCAACACTTTTGAGGAAATGATTCGAATTGAACAATGCACTTAAAAGCATCGTTCTGTCCAAGTTCCCATTAACATAGCACATTTACCGATTGTTAAGACGAATGAAACAAACTCAGAATCAGAACATTGCAAAAATAGAATTTAACGGAAAAGCTGCATGAAAATAAACTCAACCACTGTATGAAATTATTCTCCAGAGATCAACACAGAACGTACATCACAACAGTCCAGTGCAATAAATTACTTCAGCAAACGAATAACAAATGAAGACGAGCGAGATGCGGAAGAAGATTCAACGGAAGATGAATCGCCGCATAAATATTAGCATTACGTTGGTTCGTGAAAATAGCGATGACTCAAATCAATATCGAATAAATTAAATGAATTATTTAGCGCAATCCATAAGTACACATCAATATGTAATACACTCACTTATTTGAAAGGCAATAAAAATATCATGCCGTTAAAGCATAAAGAAAATGGCATTGGAATGAATGAATAATGCCTTCAGAGGGTGGATCCATCCATCGCTGAGCTAAGTCAATGAAGAAAAGGAGCTGTGAAAAAGACGACACGACAACGACACAACGAAAAAGCTGGAAGCGATTTGGGATATGAGCTGAAGTAATTTAAGACTAATCATTGTATAGGATGGCGCATGAGGTGCATACTCCATGGGGAAATCACCTATACCCATTTCTGTTGTTAAGATCTTATATAGGGACCACTTTGTTGTGTTATTCCAGTATTCACTCAAATGACCATTTCATTTCAATCGCACCACATGTTTACCGTTTTTTTCATTGCACCTGCAAACAATCGTTTATTTATAAATGTTTTTGTTCTCATCGAAGATTTTTTTGTTCACACAAAAAACAACCCTAACTAGATTAAAAATGTCTTCACACAATCAGTAAGATGTCAACGAGTGAACCTTCCAAGATTTGAGAGGCAAATCTTTATTGATACGATCATTTCGACCTCTATCAGCAATGGAGAATGCTCATAACTTGTATCAAAGGACAATTTATTCGCTAAGTGAAGGAAAGGACATTCACAGTAACCAGTAGATCAGATTGAAGGAAAGATCGAAATAAATCAAGAGCGAGCTTAATTCAAGAATCTTATTGACTCATTTCTTTTTTATGAAACTCCACATTATTAATGGTAATCTGAAGGATATTGGCTGAAATGTTTGAATTTCGGATAACATATAAATTAGTTGAAATGCATGGACATCACCAACGCATGAATCTAGAGGACTCTTTTTGAAACTTAAGTCCTTGGTTTGTTAAAAGGTGACCTTATCATAAAAACATTATGCAATACAGCACAATATTCTCTCAGTCTTTGATTCCCAAATAATGTATTCTTGAGAAAAATTTTAAAAAATTGTTAGTAAATCTCTTGACCTCTGACATTCTCCATAAGTGTCCTCTTAAAATCGGGCAAAATCTGGTTTGAACGATTGAAAATGCAAAACCATCAATTTATCATGGGTGAATTTATGACCTCTTGTAGGTGGACGATAATTTTTCCATAATTCGTTGTACAAACGATGGGTTGTATTGTTTGGACACTGGGCGATTGGTTTGCCGATGGCTCTATGCGATCGGCAAAGTGTTCTTCAGTGTTGCGATTGTTTAATGGATTGGTATTCGGCTCTGTCTTTAATTCGGCAAATTATTTATGGCAACATGCATTGGTTATTGCTTGGAATGTTGTGGAATGTTTGTTACGCCGAATACTGTGGATCTATTCGGTTACGTTAATTTTTTATTAATGATACTCAAAGATTGATTCACTACTGTTGTTTGCAGTATGCAGAATGTTGGTTGTTCCATACAGCAACTCAGAGCAATCGTTGGACGAATGTTCAATCGATTAATCGGAATGTGTTTTCGGGCTCCTCTTAAGTCCCTCTCCCTAGAAATCATTGGGCAATATGGGATGGAGAGTAGCCCAAAACCTCTGTGCTTGCCAAATCAATAATCAGAGTTAGAATTTCATGAAGATAGATGATTCCCAACTAAGGTTTGCACAAGATCCCGGGATCCCGGCACTTCAGTTCTGATCCCGACCCCAGGATTTAAGTTTTGAAAAATCCCGGGATCTCGGGATTTGATAAAACAGGTCAATTTGTGTGAATTTTGATTGTATGCCCATCTTAAAACAAGCCTTAACCATTCCCATCTCATTCATGTGCAGTCATCTTTGCTGTTTGCCCTCTGTCATTGATGAATCACTAAGAAAATAGACGCAAGTTGGACTAATGACATGATCAACGACAGCTCGATGAACTTTTGCGTAACATTTCATTGAATATTCAACTGATTATTCTGCTCTTCATTGATTTATATCACGCTCATCTGGGTGCATTTCTAAGACTAACGGAGATAATCACATTTTCTAATGAGAACCAAGAGCAACGAGAAATGGTCTTGGAGCATTGCAAATAGGTGTTTGAGAATCAAGAATTTCACATTCACATGTAAGTGTACTTTTATTAGTTTATTGTTAGAGCCGAGATGACAAGATGCCTTACGATTAGCATAGAAAATGCAGTATGCCCTTGCGGCATGATCATTGGCATCATCATATGAAATATTAATTTGAATCTGAATAATCTGGTTTCCCGGATTTGTTCAATAATTTGTTGAATTAACTCCTTTCTGATTAATAATGAACAAATTGGTTCAAAAAAATGTGTTTAAACGTGTCCCGCATCGATATTTCAAAAATTGTTCGATCCCGGGATAACCCCGGAATCAAAACTCGATCCCGGGATCAGTAAAAGGTCGTGATTTCGCAAACCCTATTCCCAACGCTATTATCGCAGAAATAAGGATGCCAAAGAACGAAGAATGTAATTTAAGTGATATTGGTGATAATAGAGAGGCATAAACTCGTAATGAGTTGGAGTTGCTGATTAAATAAATAAATTCTACAAGTGATCTCTTGTATGGTGCAGTCTGTCGATTTTGGAGCTTGCTAATGGACAAAACCGTGGAAAGTCGATTTACTGTTGACTTTTGGCATTCCATACCTAATAGTGTGCCACATATTTGAGGTGATATGAATAGACCGAATACGGTGACCGTATCAGAATGTGCAGTATATTTGTGATGGAGTGAAATTGTGAGCGTTTTGAAATGAGGAATTTGAAACGAAATGTTGCACTTCATTACGGTGGTTGTGCAACAATTGCATGGCGAACACTCGTCATAGTATGTGGGGGTACGATTGATTGTGCAATTTCCGTTCGTAATGCTATAAAAGGAGGTGGCCATTGACCTGAAGTGAAGACACTGAATCTAGCAGCTGATCGGCTATCTTAGATTCTGGTCCTTTTAATTTATCATATCCCTACCCTCTTCAATCAGGTAGGTAAATGCGTTGTCGTAATAATTCGTGAGTGTTTCGCATGCTGATATTTGAATATCTTTTACAATTTAGAGTGGTCAACGATCACTTGCTTCTTGATCCTTGAACGTTTACAGTTTGATTCACTGAACTCTCATCTGCACAATGATCTTCCGTACCGAGTTTCATGTTATAATGTTATTCGTTCATATAAGCCACTGAAATGTTTATATACGATGAGCGATTGGTTAGAGACGGATGTAGATAGTGCAATGAAGATAGCATGAAAGAGAAAGGGAAAGAATGCGCAATGTAAGTGACAGTTGACTGTTCATAAGGCGTTGAAAAGTAAAGCCGTTCAGATTTTCCTTAAAAAGGTATGAAAGAAAAGAAAAGGTATGAAAGGGAAGTATTGTATTGGAGCCCGTCAAATTCTCCACTGTGGCCATGTTAACGTACTGAAAGGAGATGAGTTATAAGAGAGAAGATCGTATGTGTTTTCATTAGAGCTAGTCAAATTCTCCATTGTAGCTATGCAAATTTACTCATTTTAAGACAAGAGGAGATGAATCATGAGGGAAAAAAAATGAATTCAGAGTTCTACTGCTGCATACAATTCATAGTAGAGCCCGTTAAATTCTCCACTGTAGCTATGCAAATGCAAATGTACTAGTAGTAAGAGATGACTTAAGAGAGAGAAGATGAGTGAGTTGTCAGCTGTATTTTCTGTATAGAAAACAATGTGTGCGCGTGAAGTTAACATAAATAAGTGCATGCGTGCGTGTAGCATCAGAAATATGCAGCAGTGCCATGTGAACGTCTTGTTCGATGTTAAAATTTTTCTTCATCCAATTATATATTGTTCGTTTCTGAGTAGAATAATTACACCATTCTTAGTGAGGTTTTTAGGCGAATTTTAGGCGGCTGAGGTTGATTGGTATCGATAAAACGGTTTGCGAGTTGCAGTTTAAAAGAACGGTGCTCAATATTAATTCCGCGCAAAGAAACGTGTCGTAATGTTGTTGCTGGAATTGTTTTTCAGTTCTGGTTTGTGTGAGCGTTCTGAAAGCTCAAGGTGAATAATGGCACCAACACAAAAGATGTATATTTGTCCTGAAACTGGCTCGGATGAAAACGATGGCTCGGAAGAGAAACCACTCAAGTAGGAGTTTAATTGTTTCCTCTAATTTATTCCCAACTACTTCGTCGTTTTATTATTGGTGCAGTTGTTTCCGTGCCTATTATTTATAGTAGGAGTCTCATGAATTTTTCAGTCGTTTTATCTCGAATCTTATTTAGAACAATATTTTTCGTTCGTTTATTTTTTATTTTATTTCCTGAAGTCATTTCGGAATTGATTCACGCATAACTTCAATACAAACCCCATAAAGATTTGTGCGTGCTTCAGTTTATTGTTTGCCTGGTATTGCAGAACATTACTACAAGCAATGTTGATAACAAAGTCAGCAGAAGGTGACTTTTTTGTTCGAATTGAAAAGGAGGGTGTAAAGAGTTGGGAGCCAGCCTCCAAAACAGCGCTGAAGAAAAATCAGAAAAAATACGAACAAGAATTGAGAAAATTGAAAAAGGCTGATGAAAAGGAAAAGGTTCGTGGATTGTGTTTGATCTTCCGTGTTTGTTCGTTCGTTTGAAAACAACACTGGGATTTTTTATAAACTAGCATCTCATTTTTGTAAAGTTTCGGGTTTGAATGTCGGGTTACTTTTGAAATTCCATGGACAGTTTCATGAAAGCCTTATAAGAAAGATGCAACAAAATTCATTTTTACCGGTTTTTCAGGCGGCACAAGAACTCGAAGAAGCCACTGCGCAATTGTTGGAAGAGGCCAAAAAAATTCACATTGAAGTACCTGCTGATGCAGCCCCGGCAACGTTGATTCGCATACGTGACGCAGAAAAACACTGCTCAAAACGTGTCTGCGTCAGAGGATGGGTTCATCGTCTAAGACGTCAAGGTTGTTCGCTTCAATATTTTTTCCAGTTTCGTTTCTTTTTTGCTTATTCTTTTAACTCGTTTCTGATTACTTTTGAAAGTTGTAAATAGTATTGTTGGAAATGTTATTATATTTTAGTAAGTGTTATTATTCAGTGAATGAATCTGTTGATAATGTTGCTCTGAAAATATGCAGAAGGGGATATGTTTGGATTTAAGGCAAAGCGTTGATGTTCATCGTACTTCGTGACGGTTGCGGCTACCTTCAAACGGTTTTGAGCGAGAAACTGGTACGGTAATTGCTGTTCATTAAATTTTAGTGATCATGATTATTGTTGAGTGAGTTTTTGTTTAGATTACCTCTTGTTGCGCTCCGAAGAAAATTATTATTGAATGAAAGTGATTCAAAAAGTGGTTACTTCCCAGTGAACTATCTTTTCTCATTTGAACAATTTCGAATCCGAATTATGCGATAATATTTCAGTGTCAAACCTATGAAGCTGTTACGTTGAATACTGAGAGTTCGGTCGTCGTTTACGGCATAATTAAAAAAGTTCCCGAAGGCCAGACGGCTCCTGGAGGCTATGAACTGATCGCTGATTATTGGGAACTCATTGGCAGTGCACCACCTGGTGGTAAGTTATAATATGTAAACTTTTTTTCGATGCAATGGATCATGTGGGGTTGTTTCTTTGAAATTATATTATTCATTGCAACAGCAACAAGTAATTATAAGAAAATTATCAGCGATAATGGCGACCAACGGTGTTGGCTGCGACTTACAATTAGTAAGCCAAGTAATACTCAATAGAAATGCGACGAATTGAAGAGCATTTGGTTGATTCGTTTTAGGAATCGATTGCGTACTGAATGAAGAGGCTGGTGTGGATAAGAAGATGGACAATCGTCATTTGGTGATTCGAGGCGAGAACACTTGCCGTATTCTGCGTGTTCGTGCCGCAGTGATACGTGCCATGCGTGAACATTTCCACGATGCTGGTTACACTGAAGTGGCTCCACCAACCCTTGTGCAAACGCAGGTTAGTGGCGCAAACGAACTCCATCCTTATCACTCATTCACTCGTTCCATAGCTCATTAAAGTTTAACTTTCAATTCTTAATCTATTCCTTATTCGTACAAGTTTTTCTTCCTTCCATTCAGCCTGACAAGATATGGAACCAGGAGCGTATTGAATCGAAATGTTATTGGTAGTGAAGTGATATATTTAAATTGCTATTAATGAATTCTTTTTTTAAAATATTTTTTATTGCTGCATCAATCAGCATGTCATTGTTGTTTGCGTTCATCATTCGACCATCCGAACAAGTGATGATTTGTTTGAATCGAATTCGATAACGGTATTTTGGTGTCTTCATAGAGGTTGTAACGTATCAGTAATTTATTTAAAGGTAGAAGGTGGCTCCACATTATTCTCGTTGGATTATTTCGGTGAACCGGCGTATTTGACACAGTCATCACAACTCTATCTAGAAACGTGTATTCCAACAATGGGTGATGTTTACTGTATTGCTCAATCGTACAGGTTATTACTGTTGCTTTGATTTCTTGCTTATTGTTAGTTTCTCATTGCTGCCTTCGTTATTTGATATGGTGATGCAGTTGATGAAGTGACAATTATGTGAAAGCATCTGGTGTGTAAGTGAATTGCAGGATCATGTTATTTGATTGATACAGGTCAGGTAGTTGATAGAGCACAGTTAAAGAAAGCTGGTGAAAATGATTAGTGTAGTGAGATGAATGGTTGTTGTTTGATTGAATGAATTTCATTGGCGTGTTTAGAGCCGAGAAATCACGAACACGTCGACATTTGGCCGAATATCAACACGTGGAAGCCGAGTGTGCGTTCTTGACGTTTGATGAATTGATGGATAAAATAGAGGCGCTGGTTTGCGATACAGTAGATCGTTTGATGGCTGATCCTGTCACCAAAGAAATGATCTACTATCTCAATCCGGTATGCGACTATTTTAGTCTTTCTTTGATTCATCTTACAATATATTCAGTATATTTCTCAGTCCCGCCCGCTTCAGAGCGATTCGTCAGTTTTTTGGTGGAATTTCAGAAGTTCGCTCCGCCGCAACGTCCATTCATGCGTATGCGCTATAGTGACGCTATCAAATGGCTGCAAGAGCATGATGTGAAGAACGAATTCAATAAAACGTTTGAGTATGGTGAAGATATTGCTGAGGCAGCGGAACGACAGATGAACGACACCATTAACAAGGTTCAGTTTAATCTGTTGTGGGTGGCGCTCTTGAAATAGGATGTGCAGAAAATTGTATGGAAATGAGAGAGAATTATTATGTTAATGAGTGGATCCCATTGTTTTAAAATGTTGTTTTGCAGCCGATTTTCCTGAACCGTTTCCCAGCTGGCATCAAAGCATTTTATATGCAACGTGATGCGGAGGATAATAGCTTAACGGAATCAGTTGATCTCTTGATGCCGACTGTTGGAGAGATTGTTGGGGGTAGTATGAGGTTGTGGAAGGTTGGCGAGTTTATTTATTTGTTTTGGTTACGCTTGTTTCCAGTTCATTGCGGTTATTTTCATTAGCACTACCACACTTATGGGTCACTATCATCATTTTCATTTCTGTCATGATGTTTACGATTAGACAATACGTTCGGATTTCAGATGACGTTTTCAAACGTTCAAATGTTTTTTTTTTTGCAAGTTGGGATGCAAAGTTCTGCATTATTCAACCTTTTTAGTTCTCTTATTTTGGTACATTTGACACGTCTCATAGATTCTGCTGCCTGTTGAGACCGTCCAATACCAACTTTTTTCGTCGCCTCTTTCCGAGAACATATTTCTTTGCGCTAGCAGTTGAATTTGATCAATTATTCGATGGTTTTTTCAGGAAGATGAACTAATGAAAGCGTTCGAAGGAGCGAAAATAGATCCAAAGCCGTACTATTGGTATATTGATCAGCGCAAATATGGAACATGTCCACACGGTGGTTATGGACTGGGATTGGAGAGATTCGTTTGTTGGTTAACGAACACGAATCACATCAGGGATGTGTGCCTGTACCCGCGTTACATCGGCCGTTGTGCTCCATGATCAGGCAGTTGTGATCAGTTCGTTATCTGTTTGGAACATTCGCTTTAAGAATTCATTCAACTTACCGGCATCATATTCATCTTACACTCTGTGTTTAATCAAATTTATTTATTTGAGTAGCACTACGAATTTGTTGTTTTCCTTTTGACATTGATTTAACGTGTGTGAGAGGGATGTGATCGCATTTTTGGAAACAATTCAATGTTCATGTGAAACAAAAGAAGAGAAATGTGGTCATGTGAAACGAAACGTTACGAAATGTTGATTACTGCTTATGGGTTTCATTTTTTTATGCTTTTGCTACTTGTGGTTAGTTAAAACATATAAGAGCTATTGAAGGTAGGCGTTGGATCTGGAAGCTTTCAGGAGGTTTCAAGAAAAGGGTTTTTTTTGCTTCGTTTAAAGCTTCCATTTGGTCATCTTTTTTAGTGTGAATTAATGTGCAAAACATGTTGAGCTTTCTGTGTTACTATTGTGATTAATATTGTTTAGCAGCTGCAACATTGATATTAATGCCAGTGGAGTATTGTTTTGATGTTTAATTTCAAAATGGTTTTTGGTCGCATCACATACCGGTGGTGTTGTTTTGTTTCTTTTGGGTTCGAATTTTTATACGGTGGTACTGCTAGGTCGGTTGTATTACTCTGTTCTGAACAATGTTATGCTTATCTTCACTAAATTAATTTATTGTTAAGTTCTATCGCAATTTTTGTTCTTCGGTGTTGTTTCATTAAAAGTATTCCCCATCATAACATCATCTTTTTTTCAAAAAAAAGTTCTTGTTGAATTTAGCTGACGTATCGCACTCTAAATGCAAATAACATTTCTAATTTCAGTCATTGTTCACTTTAGTCATATGATCTGTTCCACGAGGAATCATACCATTGTTTCGTGACAAGAACCTTATGGAAAAGCACTGAAAGTTTTGCGAAATGTACAACAGAAAAAAATTCCTTTGCATGAGCGAGCGTGCAAGCATAATTTATTGAACAGAAAGTCGTACAGCTGAAAATTTTACAAAACTTCAAAGTATTCAAGTAATGAAAACAGTATAAGTATCGAATATGGGTTTCATTTTTTCACATTCTCCTACTAGTGGGCGGTTGAAACATACAAGAGCTACTAAAGGTAGGCACTGGATCTAAAAGCTTTCAGAAAGCTTCCAGAGCCCATATTTGATACTGATTAAATAAGTCATATATTGGTATCGAGTGAAAGTTACAAATTCAACAATAAAAGTAAACACTTTAAATTGGCACTGAAACAAAAAGAGAATAAAATATGGAAAATACTCCAAATCGAAATAATTGAGCTGTAGAGATATATTTGAAATAAGAAATCGATCGAATAATATTTTCAAACATGTGCACAGCAAAAAAATCAGGATTTAGCAGAAGACAAACGTTACGAAAAAAGTTACAGTTGAATAAATATTTATGTTGTGAGGGACGATGTGGACAGAGTCGAAATTTCAAAAATTGCATTTCTTAAATAAACAGATATTTAGGAATTTCAGGAAGTTTTCGAAGGAAGACTGAAAGCTGCCTAACAATACAAACAGATAGGAGTGGATGAAACGCACGGTAATCAACAAAGCACACACTCTCGGACCCAGGCAAAACTCTGAATGCTCACCAATAGTCCCATGAAAACTAAGAAGTATCTGTAAAAATTCCATCTAGATTCTAGAAGTTGTATTACTGGAAGACCATCGGATGTTATAGGCTAACCGCAGATGCTTTATAAGCAGAACATCTCGACGGAGCCCTTCATTTTAGTCATCATTTCTCATCGAATGCTATTCCCGAGGTGGTTGACACACCAGAATTAACTAGCTCTCTGCATTCGATTTCTCAGTTTCATGAACATTTTCTTTGTGGTTCATGAATCGCCTACGAGGCCGTTCAGTTTTTAACAGAATTGTAGAGTTTAGAATGGAACGGGCAATACAAAATAAGTTATTGTATTGCCGTGTTGACGTACAGTCTGCGTGGCATTAGTGATGTCATCCGAGCGAAACTTTATGTCGGTCGGATATTTTCATGATTCCGACAGTCGGCATTCCGAGCGACTGTCGAAATCAGCCGAATTCATAGAACGATATTCGGCCGTCGGAACTGTTCGGTCGGAATCCAACCGAGCAGTTCCGACTAGTGTTCGCCGGGGAGCAACTTCTCGGCCGGGAGTGGGCACTCCAACGGGGAGCAAAGCGGACGGGGGAAGATCCCCGAGCAAAAAGCCGGAGAACAAATTCGCCGGAGACAGCGCCCCCGACGAACACTTGTTCCGACAGCCGGAATATGCTGAAATGTGAGTTCGGTCGAAGTCACATTTCAGCATTCCGACTGCCGGTTAGGTTAACATCAAACCGAGTTGACGTTTTGAACCTCCGGGAGTCGGAATTGCGACGAAATGGTAGGATTTTTCCGAGTGACCGTCGGATGCCATGGTATCGAATTGTTCCCAAGGCAAATTGGATTATACCATTCGAATAATCTATTATGTCGATCAATCATTGCCTTCAAAATCCCCCTAAATCCCCCCCCCCAAAAAAAATTTCTTTAACAGCGTAGTACGCAATGATAGATGCTACTTTGTGCATTCACGCATTTTCGATTGGTATATGACACTCCTGCGGAAACGTGCACTTTCGTCGGAATAATTGAATGTGAATAAAAACGCACGAACTTATGCACCAACCAAAAAAATTTGAATATAGCGTAGTACGCAATGATAGATCCTTCCTATTTCCGAAGTGGAAGGAAAGAATAGAGTAGAGCAATTCTTTGAATAATAAATTGCTTTGAAGACAGCATTCCAGGAATGTCAATGCATTAGAATAGTAAATCTTTTAGCCTTTGTACGAAGAAAAGATATAAAAGGACAATTGCTTCGAATTAGCAGTCGTCGATAGCAGTTCACTGGATTATACCATTCGAATAATCTATTATGTCGATCAATCATTGTCTCCAAAATCCCACCAAACGGAGGTCTTAATAGAATAATCTTCTTGGAGTTACGTCCGCAACGTTTGATTTTCAGTCTTGAAAGCGACTAATAAATATTGCTAGACGTGAAAAATGTCGAAACTGAGCCGTCCTCAGTTGTTTTCGATTTTCAAATTTCTTTAACAACAACGATGTCGAAATTAGACAGAATCGAACGTACGTACGCCCTCTGGGCTGATCGGATCCTCAAAGCCCAATGTTTCACCAGTACAATATCGGCACACCGCACGATTATTTCAAATTTATTTTTATGCCCTTTTCTATTTGTGCCAGCTTTTCGCGTTAATTGCGACAGACCGTTCTGCCGGAATCCAACCGGCATGAATTTTCAACATTCCGACAGTCGGAATCCCGACCGACTGTCGGAGTTGTTCGGTCGAAATCCGACCGAATTGATATTTTGAATTTCCGACAATCGGAATTCCGATCGACCTTCCAAATTATTCGGTCGAAATCCGAATATCAGTTTTTTTCCGACAGACCGTCGTTCGGATACCATCACTAATGTGAGCTACAAAACGTGATAATGTCATAAACGTGGCAAAAATGAATGCAGCAGCCTAAGGAGAGTGTGAGCAATAATTCGAGAAGAAATTTGAGGAATGGTGAAGAGTAAATCAAGGGACCCAAAAAGACAGAAGTGCTTGGGATGGGGGGATCACCGGGCAAGCAAAAGTAGATCACAGCAAATTAACACAGCAAAAAATAAAGAATCAAGTAGAAAGATAAAATTCGATAACGAAGAAGAAAGGAAAAAGGAGTCGCTAGAGTGAATCACTGTAAATTTTATGCTCTTGCTCTTCTGTACTGGAGTGTCATCGTTGTGAGAATGAATCATATCAAAGCAAAAAATTTGCTTTCTTGAACAAATATTTCCTCACCAAAAAGCTGATTGTGAGTTTTTTACAAATTTGAAGTTGTCAATTTAAACAGGAACCAGAAAGGAAGCAATTCTCGTTTCCTTGATTGTAACTATGAAGTGGTCCATCTCCTCAATTCGTTTCTCAAGCAACTCCGGAGAAACTGCCTTCAGTGTACCACAAATTGATGAATAAAGTATCGGAATATCACTTTCCAAACTCATCTACACGAAAAGAGGACAGTATTCTTTAAATAGTGGTTCCTTCCTAGGAAGTGAAAGCACACAGCCTCTAATGTCCCATATAGATATTAGTTGGTAGTCGTCTCGAGATGAATGAATGAGATTGGTGTTGATCTCGATAGAGTGTGATATTCGGGTCTGACGTACACTGAAACAAGGACAGAATTTTTAAGATACATTCTGCGATAAAATTAGGTACCTCATTTTAAAAAAAACAAGAAATATTAGCGAAACAAGTATTATTGAAATTAATTTTTAGTCGGTGCATTTCGTATGATAAAATTCTCAGCCTAAAACAAGCGGAACGAATCAGGAGAGCAAATCTTTCGTGAGCAGTAAATCTTTTGAGTCAGAGCTACTACTTTGGTGTCATAAAAAAACCGGTGTCATAAATTCAAGAGACTGATAACGAACGTACCATTCGGCTAGAATTCACTTGAACACATTTTAGGATCAATCACGATAAAATTGATGTCTCCCGCGTTATTCCAAACTGAAAAATAGAACATCTTTTAATGATCGTACAAAATACTGAATTCAAATCAGGGCAATCGGTTTGCATGAATGATCAGTTGAGTGTTTGCATTCAATTTTTTAAAGTTATTGAGCAGTCAGTCATTCAGAAAGTAATCATGTAAATGGACCGAGAACGAATGATTACAAATGAATGTGCACTGCAATATGTCGCATCATCGTTTGAGAAGTAGGATTGTGCAGGAGTTGAATACAAAGAAGAAATATATCGAAAACTTTTCAACTAGAAATAGAGAAATCAATTTCAAATGAAACACTAAATTTGATGATATAGTTAAATCACATATTGACTAACTTTTATGGTGCTATATACAAGTGTGCACATTTAAAAATATTATCGGTATTACTTTTATAAGTGAAAGGCAGCGACCTGCCAATCTTCTTCGGCGAATAATTGGATCTGAAATGTGATCATTCATCAAATTGAGAAGGAAAGTGTGAACAGAATGCTAAAGCTGGTAATATCATGATGCATGCTTTACCTATTACTGTAAGATTGAGAACATTCATCTATTTAGATATTTTTCAGAATATCGAAGTTATCGAATAAGTTCACATTCGAACTAATCAAAAAACTCTCATAATCATATGTGAATCATGTACCTTCGTTGATTTAATGCAGAATTTACGAGTCTTTACAGAGTTTACGTCTTCTTTAATCATAATGCGACGATCATTACAAGCCACAATTGTTCCGAAAAATATTTGTAAATTATTCGCCTCTGACACTGCAACCACTACACGTTGTCCCAAACGCAACTAAAATGGCGTTGTCATTTTCCTTGTATTATTTCAGCTCATGGATAATACACCTTTCATAATTGTGTTATTGTGAACTAATCAAAAACTCGGAAATTGCAATTATGATTTGTTATGATTTGAAAAGCGTGAAGTTGAATGTGGAGGTTACTTGACGGCTGGTCTGAAGCTAACTGTAAGTTTTAGCCATGTCAGATGAACTGTTGTGATCAGAAGGGCAGAATACAGCGTAATGAATGAATTGAAGTTACCTTATCTCGAGGAATATGCGCTGGGAATACGAATGGAGAACGTGGTTGTTGCGGTTGGTTTACGTTTGCAAGTCGTCCTACCATCTCTGAAAATCAGCAAATCATCAAATCATTCACGGAGAAATGAACAGTGCTTTGGTACGATCAAAACTCTATCAAACCACTAAATGCTCTGCTTCAATCGGATGAAAAGAATCCTTACCTCTGACTCTTATCTTGATGTTGACCACTCTAAACAGATCGCGGAATCCGTGCAATACACGAAACAGCACCTGAAAGAACACCAAAATAAAATACCTAAAATATTAACAAAAGAGATATTCAATAACGCTTCATCTACACATTACACATTACACGTCTCAAAATATCATAATGATGCGAAAAAATCCTCCAATTAAGTGTTCATAACAAGAAAACAGACTGAATATCAAGTTAACGATTAATTTATTAATGATATTAGCATACACGATTCAGAGAACGCATTAAAACAACTGTTCATTTCGAAGTTTAATAGTTTCATTTGATCAAAATGTGCAATTTGTTGATGAATATGTAACGCGATATCGACAATATATCGATATTTCTCTTCATAATCAAAGAGATATTGATCACTTAATACCCTATCGTATTTCAATCGCCTAGAGTGATCACCAATAAATCATATGGAACTGCGCTGTGACTAGAACATCAGTGAATGAATTTCACTATGAGGAGATATTGATTGCAGTTGAACGCTCAATGCTCAAGCTGGTTTTTCGTTGAATATACGTAAAATTTCAGTATATTTCTGTTTGAACGATGCATCAACACTTCCTTCATTCAACAATCCTGTATTCATCGCAATATGCTATCGATTGGCCAATTTTGAGGACAAAATGGATTAAGCGATTCAGTTCAGCAGTTCAGTGGATTGTTTATGAATAGCTATCATCAAGATGGATCGTCATACTTTAAACTCGCCCATTAAATTCATTCTAACTCTGAGATAACATATCAAATTCATTCTGAAAATAAAAAAGTTGAATTTCTCCTCCATGAACAATTCGTAAAATTCCACGCTGTTCTTGCTTGGTATCAACTATTTACACCAGAATAATAATGAATGATTTTTAAGGATGCTTGTGGAATAATCCCTATCCAAAAAGCGTAAAGTACGAACCAGTGATCAATGAACGATAATGAGGAATCTCAACTCGAAAGTAATACCTTAATCAGATGGCACATTTTAACATATGACAAATCATCTGGCTGACGGCATTCAGCACGGAAAAACGACTATGTTATGAAGCGATCGTCGACTTGCAACGAACAATATGCAATGAATAAACTGCTTGAGTGTAAACAAAAGCAACACAATGCTGAATGCGATTTCAGAAGCACGAATTCAAGGATAACTCATGTGAGCATTACAGTAGTGACTAATGCTGACGTTTACTTAACGATAATTACGGTAGTGAGTAATGCTGACGTGTACTTAACGATTGGAATGGATGTATGGTTAAAGAGATGATTACTTTTCGTTTTTTAAGACGAATCGAAGTTTCATGATCGATTCATGATCTCGTCAACATTGAAGCAATCCTAACGATGACCGCTGACTGTCAGATGCTAGAAGGGAATTCTGATGAATATTCGCACCATCCATTCAGCAAGCCACCTCACATACCTCAAAAATTAAATCCTGGCTATTGTACCATCTACAATAATAATCAGACTATGAACTCTAGCTGATTGTGAACGAGAAGTTAACTTCAACTTCATCCAAAATGACCGAAATTATTAGATGATCTTTTCAGTTAACGAATTTTTGGACTACAGTTTGCAGCGATGACTCTGCAATACGTTTCACCCAAGTTGAGTGCAATGCCCGGAACGATATTACTAGAGTGGCACTAAAAATTCCATTTCAGTTGCTATAATCAAAGTATGTATATTTTTCATCAATATTTTTTAATATAATATAGCATAAACTCTGCAGTCATCACTAATTTAGACACGATTTAAAGCCAATGAACGTTTAAAGTAATCACCTAATTAGCGAGAAACCTCGAAATCAATACTTCCAGTTGGTAAATTCAGTTACTAATGATGTTGTTAATTCAGAACCTACTCTTTGCAATGGAATTCAATCGCGATGTGCAACAGACACATGGATCTTTGGAAGATGGTTAGATGGAAAGCCGAAACTATTCACTTGTTTGCATGAAATAATCCTTATGAACAATTTCATCAGTGAATCTAACTGAATCTGTGTGTTTCATATGTGACCCTCACCTGCTTTGAACCCCTCATCTTTTTAGCTAAAATTAAAACTACTTAATAGATGATATTAAACCAAAAATGTCAAGTGAACGCAAACAAAGACAACAACGATACGTTTACAGATGGATATCTGCATTTATTTTATGCACATGGATATCTGCATAAAATAAATGATGCCACTCACATAGTCTATCAAAATCATCAAAAAACTACGGAGAAATCTCCCTCTATGTACAGTTTCCTTACGAAGATCTCTGAAAGTATCGTGCATAATGAATCTGAAAACGAGTACTGTTGAAAAAGTCGCCTATAAGTTGGTCAAAGGTAAAGTCCAAAAAAAGTTTATTGGTCAATTACTTTCAAAGAGATATTCGTCACTATCCGCTATCCATCATTTCTACATGACATTTCCTCCAAGAAGGATCAGAAGGAGATCAAAAACAGTTCTTATGTTTCCTCATATTAATTCATCGTTGGGTTCAGATCGTTAGTTCATGCAAATGAGTTAGGAAGAACGATATTCGTAATTGATCTGTTCTGAAATCTAAATGCAGCAACTTCTTATCTATTCGATGAGAGACACACACACATTCATTATGGTGAAAAATTTAGCAAAAGCCATATGGATGTTCACAGTTCCTTGTGCAGTACAATTCATCGTTGCAGCTAACAAGAAAACTGCTTAGCAGATGATATTAAACCAAAAATGTTAACTGAACAGTTGAACAAAAGCTATGTAATAGAAATTTGGATTTGAAGATATCAATTGCACACTTATCAGGTAACAAACGGAGTTTCGGAAATACTACATTTGTTAGGTCATGAGGAAATGCTGAAACGACATGAGTTGATAGACTGATGAAGGAGGTTGTTAGCAAGAAATGCGAGGTGCTAAGTGATATTTCTAGTTGGTGTAGTGAAAATGAGTCATTTAATGTTGTTGTTTTGCTCTCAGCAGATCAATTCCCTTCACCTATCAGCAATAAGCAACATTTTATTTTATCAACACTCAACCATAAATCATTCTTCATCTGGGCAATTCACGTCCACGTACAAGCAAACTGACGTGTTCTCCTCAGCTTATATTCGATCCTTTTTCTGCAGATAAGTTCAAAGCTTTCTGCAGCTGACAGATTTTTGACGAATGCCGTCAACAACCCGTTTCATTCCTCAAATATTCATTTCATTTCGCAAACAAAAATTTCTACAAAAAATTACAAAAGTTGTTTCAATTTCGATTGTTTTTCTGTTTCAAAATTGTTTCAAATTTCTGTTCAGTTCTTTCAATTGTTTCAAAAATTTCCGATACATCTTTCATCTGATGTTCAGCTGATCAATGTCGTTGGATTTTCATAGACTTTTGATTTTTTATAGAAACGTCTCATTGTACATGTTACGCCGCTGATAGATTGTCAGCATTTATACTCCTTACAATTTACAAAAAAAACAGTTGGGATCAATCAAAAGTTGAAACTTTTTTAGAAAAATGAAATGAAACAATCTTCATCTTACAACACTATGTGCCATCATCATCAGTGATATAGCTCAGATTTTGAACAAATCTATTCAGTTTGTTGAGTTTTTCCAGTGTGATGTGATGGAACATTTTTCAAAACGACTGATTTCTTATTCGGATATACCAACTTCATTGATATTCTTTGAACTGCTTTCGTAAAATATTCAGCCGTTCACTGAACTTGATCTGAATCTATTGCCGTTGATCTCCTTTTCGCTCAACTACCAAACAACCGACGCTGATAATGACAACAGCGTTATCGTTGTTTGTCTTCTACTTTTGCCTTGTTCTGCCGTTATTCTTTCAAGGTTTGCTTTTTCTCCGAAATTATAACATTTCACCTTCTCAAAAATGCGATAATTCCAACCAAACGTTCTCATTATTGTTTTTCACATCGCTTAATTAGAATCTCAAGACAATCATCAGTCTGTTCAACTAAGATATTGAACAATTTATTCAGTTTACCACTTACTTATTGAACGAAAAGGTTTGATTACTTTTTCAAATATTACAACCACTTCACATTTCTGACATCACTAAAACATCAAAGAGCTCGTTTTGATCAACTGCTCGTACTGTTGTAGAATGTTTTCGTTATCTTATGCGCTTCATTTGATCACTCAAAGGCAACATTTGATTACAGCAAATCTAAGTAAGGCGTGTTCAAACATCTGATGTATGCAAACGATAATAAACTTTAAAGCAATACAAGCGATAATCGCTAATATTCAGCGACCAAATTGGCATTCATCGCACTCATTGTTCCTAGCATTATACATTCCGCAGAAAAGAGATGCATTTGGTCTTTATAGAAGAAATTTAAAAGTGTACAAGTTTATTCGACTCTTGATACTATAACAGTCGAGGAGTGCAGCGATACAATCATTTGTTTAGAAATTTTCAGGACAGAGCGTCGTACATTTCAGACGAAAACTCACCATTGGCGGTGTGACATTTCGAAGGGTAATGAATGTTACAAGAAGATCTCATTTGTTATCAGTGCAGTCTATTATCACTCCTCGCTGCACTCAACAGACAATTTGTTTAGTGCCTTATGATGACGCCTAGCAGTATGTAGAGATACTGATGCTGTAGAGCAAAGACAAATTGTATAAATCATACAAAAAACCAAATAATATACGAATATTTGGCTTGCCGAATGTTCTTTTTCTTCGCGCAATTCTGAAAAATTCATTCAAAAAACGAAAAAATAAGCGCAAACGAACGTTTCGAAGAAAGGCTAAATTTTATTTGAAGTTCGTGAAAAAGTTTATTTCTTTCGCATTTTATGTCGAGAATTTTGGTCCGAACTGATTTTCGAAACAAAAAAGCATACTGAACGTATCGTCACTGCCTCACACAGACAACGAGGTTATGATAAAATGATACCTAGAATAATATGTAAGCTAATGCATGTTCATGCAATTTTTAAGGCAGTTTCATCGAAAAGTAACCTCACGATGCTAACTCGTGCACATCAACTATTGACAGATACATACGAAATTGATATCTTGATGGTAGCTGATTATTCACTTTATAGTGGTTTCATTGAGATGGCTAATGGTGACGAATATTCAGCACAATTTGCCGTCAATAACTATCTGAACGCCATTTTCGAGCAGGTCATTACAGTTGACTGCTTATCATCAAACATCCTCTGTCACTTGATTTTTGATATCGCAGTTGCTTTTAATATCACATACCTATTGAACGATGAATAATGAATCCGTTGAAGGTTCGTGCTATTTATGAGATGAACAAAATAAATGATAATGAAATTGTTTCGCTGAATTTAATCGCAACTTTCGTCGTGATTCGACCAGAGGATTGTCCGCTGATGCAAGTGAACGATTTCAATAGCACTATATATGGTGGTACTAATGGCACTGATAATATCACTACTGATGCAAATGACTACGAATTTGATAATTCGACCAGGTGACATGCACGTTATTAAAACATTTCAACGCCAAATAAAATTCCGGCTTATGCTAATTACGATGCTGATATAAGTGCAGCACTTGTTTACGCCGAAGCGCTTGTTGACTGCGCTAGAGATGAACAGCCTGAAATCGAATTATAACGAGATCGAATTATAACGAGATTACAGGAGAACACTGAAAAGTATAAACAAAAACTTTGATGTTGTACTATAAATATGTATGAATGACAGAATTGAATAGAGATTGATCAAGTGCCAGTGGAACATTTCGGTAATGTCGAGATATATTGGATAAGAATATTCACTTTCAGGATGGATTTATCTATAAATGCATTAGATGCCGTTCACTTGATTCATAAATGGGTTTCCGAACATTCCGAATGGCTACCGGTCAACGATTATGTCATTTTTATAACAAAGTAACATTTTGGGCAGTTTTGTTCACCGTTCTTTGAACACTTAAAATTGTTGGCTTCAAAAACAGACTGATATGGATTCGTCCATGATCATCGACCCCGTCCAATTTAACTGATCGTAAAAATTTTACAAGAGAGCAATTGGTTGATTAGCTTGACAGAAAATGATCAGTATGTAGTGACAGTGACCGTTGTGAAGAATGACAATGCAACGAACGGTTCCATTCTCAAGAAGCACTGAATTCAATGGAATGAGCAATTTTCAGATTCGATTTACTCTCATCGAAGGGTGACTCATCAACACAAGGCATGGCTTATGTTGGTTCAATGTGCCGCGAGAATGGCGAATCATCGAGCGTGGTTGAGGACATCGGTGCGATGGCAACCTCGATGATAGCCGCTCATGAACTCGCTCATAGGTTAGAACATGTCTTATATGAAGCAATCTTTCTTAATCGTGATCAACACAGGAGATCAAATTTTGCAAAACTCTGATAAGAGCTGATGTGTTTCTCAGATTTCTTGACCCCTCTGAAGGCCTCAAATGAGATGAACACGAAGCATGCTCCGTCCAATCATCACGTTAAACTGCGTATGAAGATAGAAGCTTTGCGATGAGCTCGAAGAAACTTAATGTATATCCACAAATTCATTGAATGAGAATACACCTAAAAGCAAAATTCTTATAGAACACTTCAAAGTATTTCATTTGAGTACGCCACTCAGACAATCCCCTTTTTTGATGATACATCACAGATGAATACTAATTCTATGACGTGAAGTGAACATAAACATCAAAGTAGTGGAAATAATGGTAATACATCATAACATAATGTTACATGAAATAAACAAAAGCGGTTACGGTAATGTTTTCTTTTACAACATATGAGAACGGACATAAGAGAACAACTGGCACAAGATTGTAATCTCATCTACTCTTTTATTCAGTACAAGGACTGTTCAGATATGCAAATTTCATACGCTTTCTTATCTATTATTAAAAAAGGATAGGGTAGTGCATTATGAATTATGTTTATCCCCCATATCCGTACAGTCGAACAGTGAGGGGATTGTTTGCAATGAATGATTTACTGGAAAATTATATCAATCTTATGCTCAACTAAGGCAACGAAAAGAGAGAGCTTAACGGTGACTGATATAGTTCTGTGAATAAAATCAAGTACTTCTACAATTTTGTAACGAATCTTGTGTGTAATTGTTTTACTTTCGAACGTGGGTTATTCAACTAAAACATTCACGAATCATGAGAACAATACATTCAACGATGTTAATGTTTATTATATCAGACTTTGATGGTGATAATGATAACAATGATAATAATTGGAAATAATAATAACAACGGTTGGAGATAATACCCTTTAAACACCAATTACTTTTTCGAACCAGCCTTAACTATTAGCAGTATAGAAGATAAATAAGCGGCTTCTAACGAAATAGCAGCAATAAAATAAACCAAGCAAAAGAAAAACTATGGCGATGAAAATTCCTATTGCTGATCTTATATTTGCTACATGCCCGTCTCTTTCTACTCGTCATCTAATCTTTTTGAATCATCTGCTATGTCAATATTCCGTACAGTAACGTCATTCATACCAGTTCTGCTATGCGCCTTCATGCTATTCTCTATTTTTATGAATCACCACTTTAAATTCATATCGCGGCTCGCTGATCGCGATAAATTTGCTTTATTCCAATTCTGCTGAACGTACTGATTTTTCGTCCGCTTAAAGCTGGTAAAGACGTTTGGCAAACGTCATAAAATGACAATGCTAGGAGACAACACTAGTAAAGTTATTCAGTGCTGATAACGTGGATGCAGAAGAAATTGTTGATGAAATCCAACTATAGCTAAAAACAACTGAAATAATGAAGAGTAGAATAAGGAATACCTATGCAGCTAAAAGAACAACTCACTAACTAAAGAATATAATCCGATAACTCACTTGATTTATAAAATAACGAACAACTAATAAACTGCCGAATACAACTAAAAGAACTGAGAGAATGAAAAGGATAACTACCCTGTTATCTCACTGTCAGTGTAACTAATGCTAGTAGGATCAATTTTTCAACGGTGCTGGGACAAGCTTCTATTACAGCACGCTGTCTCAAAAGAACATTATATGATTTCAAAAAACCAATGATGTTCCCTTATTGCTTCGTTTCGCAAGGCAGATAGATGTTTCCAATAATTCGATGAGAGCTTTAAAGCCAAACAGCGATGCGAGGAAATACTACTGAAATGAAAAGAGCTTTTCAATTATTTTCCTCAAGAGTGGAGGATGTCGCTATTCGAATGATCCCAAGACACAAGCGGTTCAGATACGAAAGATAGACTGTATCAGTTCCTTTCAAAACTTCCTATAGCAACTGCGCAGTACATAGTAATATTTGGCCTTGCAAGCACTTGAACAGAACCACTATCAGGTAGAGAATGGGGTGTATTTCGATAAAGCAATGCCTTCGTCACCAGCAAAAATTCAGATTCAATAAACATTTGACACCAGCAATCAATCACCCACCATTATTAATCTGTGGGGTGGTTTGTTGGAGTTGAATCTCGATCATCCGAACTGTAGATTGTTTAACAAACGGTAATAATTGCTGCGTAATTGCGTAAATACTTCTCCATAGGTGAGCAAAGAAACCTAAGAACATAGCAAAAGAATCGAATAAGATGAGAAATATGGAATGTTACAGTCTAGGTGCATTTCACGATGGTTCCGGAGACAGTAGCAGTTGTGCTGGTACGTTGAACTATATGATGGCTCCAATGGTATCTGGCTCCGAAGATGAGCACAAATTTATCAATTCATTCAAACTTTCACAATGTTCCATGAAGCAAATTGAAGCGTTTCTAACGTAAGTGTTATTGAGACAGCGAAACGTATTCTTTTTATTCATTTTCCAGGCGATTGTTTCTATGACAAAAATTGTATGAAGCTGAGAAAACGGTTTATTTCCAGATTGTTATACTAACTGTCCACAAAACGATATTTTCATCATTAGTTAATTTTTTATTGCTCAGTGAAATTAATTACGATAAAATGGGAATCAAAATCGTCTGATGTGAAATTATATTTGAACCAGGAGAACATACTGCTACCATATGAGACCTTGAGACCTCTTGTCTAGCAAAAAGTCAGTTTTTTTTTCAGGCAGCGATACTAACGCTAGACAAGAAGTCATAAGGTTTCATTGTAATTCCACTTGATAGATTCAGTTTTACAACTCGTTCAGAAATGGGACTTCGTTGTGCCTGAGACGTCATCGTGGATATGAGAAACGGCCTAGACGTACGTCTTCATCAGAGGGACGAAAAAAACCTGGCGAAATATTTCTTCAACAACACCAGTGCAAAATTGCGTTTGGACCTCATTACGGTATCTGCAAGGTAAGATTTAGATTCATAATTTGAGTCGTGTTGACCGTATTCAACCAAATTCAACGAAGTGGTCAAATTCAGCCTGATGCAAATAACTTTTGCAGCAGTGACGACCTAAGAGTCAGAGAAGCTTTATTGAAAAGGAAATATCAAGGCAAATTATGACATTCTCTTCTAGGTTCTGATGATATTCTCCTCTAGTTTATGATATTCTCTATGATTCAGCACTTCATAGCAATAAATTGTACTGTATAAAAACAGTTTGGACTGTATAAAAAATATCGATTATGTGATATCAAACTTGGAAACAGAAATGAAATCATATGAAACAATTGAATCATATAAGTACGTATCTGAAGGTGGAACGAACAGTTTTATAGCATCCCGAATATCAAAAGAGAAAAGATCCATGCAAACGACTATGGTGTAAAAACCGAAATACGAAACGAACGGCACCTTGTGAGACGAAGGGTTATTTACCGATGTTTGACGGCACCAAATGTGGTACTAATAAGGTTATTTTTCAAAATGATTGAACGATTCAATGTGATCCAATTCGATTGTTTCATTGAAGCCAAACTCTTGATTACAGTATCCTGGCAACGCAATGCCACAATAAGATATAGGTGAAAGCTTATGCGATCTGTCACCATTACTTTAGCTATTGTGCATGAAGTACCACTGTTAAGCGGAGATATCTGCTGGATACAAGCTAAGAAGTAATTCTTTGAACAAACCATTGAGATTTTATTGTATGCAGTTTCTGATAACTTCCCAAGAAAACTGACATCACTACAGTTTAATAATAATGTGTTTTTGAGAAAAAAGAGTTTCATTCACTGAAATGTAGAGATGGATAAAATAGACGGGAATGATCTGAACTGATCTGAGCAAAAGGCTTTGGGAGAACGAAGTGGCTGATAGCAGTCGTCATGTGATCATTTTTGTGACAGGCAGAAGTGAAGCATCAGCACACTCTTAAAAAGCATTAGATTAGCACGTACACACTTACGAAATTTCGAAATGGGTAACACATTAGTACGCACGCACTTTCACAACTTTCAATTTCGAAATTATCACCAGTGATAAGGCGTTATCAACCACTCAACATACTTGCTTGAATGGGCAACATTAGTTTAAAATAGTCAGCAATCGAAAAATTTTTTCGACGGCTATTTACCGACGAATCTCCCTCCTATTGGTGGCCACTGATGAGGCGAATTTTCAACGTCGAGAGCGGCTGATCAGTCGATGACCACCGATCAAACAATCACTTTCGATTTCAGTCGTTCACCAATAAAATTCGGGCACTAACAATTTTCGGTGATCACTAAACCAGTTCTGCTAAATAGAGCAATTTAATAGCACTTTACCGACAAAACAACTACTTTTAAAATCTTTGCTGGGCTTTTTTTCAGGAGATCGGAGAGTAAAACTATGTTTAGCATTCGATCATCAATTGCATCTGCAAAATATTTTAGCCGTTATCAGCCGAGGGGTCGACAGGATATTTTGAACAGATAACCAATTGTTGTTGATATTAAGTGGCGCCGAACGAAATGTTTTTAAATTTTGGACAGAATGCTCATTGTCAGATAAGACGTGATCGACAAAAAGTTGATCGCAGACTAAAAAATTAGAAAATTTGGACTAAAGTAGAAGAATTTCGGAACTAGAGGAAGGGCAGGAAATAGGTCACGAGTGATGGTTAGTTTAGCCCGACTTAACGGGCTGAATACGAGTCATCACGAACGGTGCGATCAGAAACGAGTCGCTTCTGTTGCTTAGTGTTCTGGATTCCAGAAAGTTCCAGTACGCTAGGTTGCCTAGCTACCTAGCGTACTGGGACTTTTTGGAATTCAGAAGAGTTGGAACGATTTGCTTAGTGCTTAGTGCACTGGAACGATTGGGCGCTTATTTAGCACCTTAGGTCGAAGCAGCGAACGACTAAATGAATGAATGCTGATGCATTTTAGCTCCTTTTATACAGTTTCGATTGCCGAAGATTCCAGCTCTTTGCCATGGATTTGGGCATATGTGTTGACTTGTTTTGTTGACTTTTCTTAATGGTTTTGTTATCAGTCTTTCGATCAGTTCGTTCCACTTCGAATGTTGTCCTTATGAATTTAAAAAAAAACTGCTTGAACGCTTATCAGCTACTTTGACCAGTCAGTCAGTTGAGACGTTAAAAAATGCAAAATTTCGAAATATCAGGGTATTTCGTAATAATGCTTATCAGTTGCAACTGGAACGTGCCATGCTAACTGCAACTGATAAACAACGTTACGAGATATACCTTATCAGTACCCTAATATTTCGAAATTTTTGCCGAATATAGAACATACAAATATTAGAAGACTATTACGAAATCTAATGATTGATGTAAAAGTAGGGAACACTGGTAAGGTTGAAATAGACAAATGAAAACATGCGAAATGAAATTGTTGCCTGCAACGAATCTGGTGTTTTTTTTTTGAGTTTTTAGTGAGCATAAGAGAGGTACGATTGAGATTAACGATAAGACTCGGAATTTTTACTCATTATTTCAGCGAGAACTGTTTCAGTGGAAATAACTCTGCTGCATTTTCAGTGGTGTATATTCGGGAAATGCGTTGATAGTGGCAACAATGAGGACAGTTTAGTTGGTATGTTTGTTAGTCGTTCATCTGGACTTCTTTGCCTCTGCTTCATTTAATATTTATTGAATTCGCACACGAAACGAAGCCAAGCCCTTATCTGCATTTAATATGCCTTGATCACACAATCTTGTGTAGTGATGATCACTGAATATTTTGATTCGATACCATAGAAGACTATAGCTAACAATGAATAATTTCATTAGTCATATCGCTACTAAACAGTAAAGTTCTAATGTTTAGGTTGTGTTGATCTGAATACAACAATGTGTGACACGTTATCAATGGTGAAGCGGAAAAGATTTTGTAAATCCGTAAAATTTCGATCAATTTGCTGTTTCACTTGTTCGACACTAAAATCCGACAAAAAATCTTAATCCATCTCGGGAAAAAACGCAACACTTTGAATATATCTTCGCTGATCATAATTCGTTTCATTTTATGCTATAAAAATTATTATTTGTTTTGTATAACAATACCAAAACTGCCAAATATTTCAAGTAACTTCACTACATTGTATTCTGTGTTATACGTTGTGTTATTATGACTTGATTAAAAGAATCTTTAAATTTCACATTCCATGCTAAGTCTTCTATTATCAAATCGAATTCTCTTATCAGTCAATCTTACCGTTCGTCATAGCATGGCCCAACAATACACAACTTACTCATGCGTAACCCTAGAAAAAAATTTTCAAAGTCAACTGTTAAGTTAAGTTTCTGTTTACATACCCTTTGTCAGCCTCCCGTTCCAAATATATCTTAACGACAACCGTGAATTATATTGTTGACGTTTTTTGGACTGAAATCTATAGGTTATTGATCAAATCGGACCTTTACGATCAAATCTGTGACAATGATTAGACAATTGTCCAGATGTACGATTAACTTCACTGATTCGTTGAGGTTTCAAAAAAAAAATCACACAATTTCAAAAAAACAATGCGAGTAATTCGCTATAGGATGTACTTAGAACAAAATATATGGCCTAAGCGCTCTGATATATGCTCCTTTGCTTCCCCTCTCAAAGCATCTGTTATATTTGCTACAAGGTCTTTGAAGACACACATTTAACAGTTTCTGTTACTCCAATTAATGCCCCTTACATACTGCTACGAAACAATGAAACGAGCTAAAGTTTACGTCGAATGGGAAACGATTTCGTTAGGAATTGATTGCATCCGGCCGGCTTCATATGGCGTTGCACTTGTCAACCTCGAAGAGTTCTCTTCTTGGTTTGACGTTCTGAATGGAAAAAAATCGATTCAGAGTTCACCGAATAACGTCAAAAAAGTACACATCGCAATTCCTAATCATTAGGGCACTATTGTTGGACATACTCTACTGTGTTATGCATTCAAACGGATCGAGTGTCAAACTCGAACCCATTCACTAGAACCCATTCGCTGAAGTTATACACACTTGTTTTGTAGCCGAACGAGCGTTAAAGCCTCAGAAATCATTTTGTTTTCAGTAGTGAAGAAAAGTTTTTCGAAACGAAAAAATGTCTTATATATTCAGAGTAAAGTGTTTGTGAGCTTCCGATCACCATTTCTCGTAGAGGTGGTGGTTGCCCCTCTGGTAAGCGTTGACTGACGTTATTTGAAACTGTCAATTCAAACTAAACACTTTTGATTCAAAGGCTGTAAGATACCAAAAAAGTGGTTGATACCACTTTTTTTGGAATCACTTCGAGCCTTTGAAGTTACATCTATCGTCGGATGATCGAGATTTTAACATTGAAGTGAAACCGGTTTTCTAAAACCAACCAGCTTGGAACAAATCGCGCTATCAGTTTCAATTTTATTCCATAACCTCATCTCGAAACAAATCTTACGGCAGGACGTCCACTCATGCTGATCTCTCGTTCACGTATACTTTCCAAACATCGAGCATAAACTCAATCTGTTTATTAATTGTAAGTTTGCGGTCTGCCTAGTCGAATGTTCTATCGCTATAAGCCTTCGAAGCCAAACTTCGCCTTAACTCATGCAATTGATTGATTTTGCTTTAATTATAAGGCGTGCGTTTCTCAAGAGGATAGCAACAAAATACAGCCACGATGGCGGCGTCTCACTCTCGATTAATGTGAGCTCTCGTCGAGCACATAACAGATAAATGACGCCCTAAGCAAAACATAGTCTATCATACCTAACCTATACCATTCCGTTTTCACTATTACTTTCCAATTGGGGTTTTTTCTAATTCACCATTCATTAGAATAACTAAATATAATTTAATCAATAACAATAATAATAGTGATAGTAAAAGTAATAATGACACGAACCATAATATTCGCAGTAATCTGTCTCTGTAATGTCAAAAACACAAGGGCACATATTACTGCTCTTGGTCTATATACTGGCTAATGACATTCGTTGTACTTGCTTGCGCATGTTAGCTAATGCTGCTTTGCGTTTGTTCATTTTCAGCTATATTTTGTGTCACTAGCAGCAGCAGGCAGCTGTGTGCTCGGTTGTCAGCTGAAAATAACGGCATTTTTCCGTAGATAAACATGACTGTAAACGAAACAAACTTCTAAATGCATGAATGCATTTATGATCAACAACACATCGATCACACGATGATCGATTGCACATTTGCATTCGACTCTTTTTTTTCCATTCTGTTCATGAACATAAATCTATTATCAAGTTGTTTTTAACGATTCTGCACACCAAACATCATCCATCACTCTTTTGATGTGCTGATGCATCAAGCAGAGCACGCTCATGCATTCAGCAACTATTATATCTATCAATCAACACTGCACACTCGAGAGCAACAAGAATAGAGTACAACAGCACAACGCAGTGTGTTCTATGAAGTTCGTTTGCTTGATTATTGCTTGTCCGTGCATTCGTTTTTATCAAACGTTATGATCGATCACCACGCGTTATACAGTGTTTCATTTGATAGAGTTTAGTCTGGAAATTGCGTTTGAAACATAGGCATAAGCTTGCTTAAGTTTATCAGAACGTATCGCTAATTGGATGTTGTTGTGAGGGAAATAAATAGTATGTATGTAGACGGCGATGAATGAAAATTAAACAGCATGAAAATAGTCAACAAGAAGCACAAATGAATGAAGGTTACTGGTTAGATAGGTGCATCGATAGATCGTTGATAGTTGATAGATCGACAAGTTAGATGCATGGAAAAAGTTACGTTCAAGTGAAAATAATAGGTAGGTGAATAAAACGAGTGTAAATTAGCTAAATTAAATCGAAAAGCGTTCAAGGTTAGCGATGAGATGGATACCTAACGGAAAACGCACAACAAACGATTGGTTGTGATGTGTTCGCAGTGAACATACTTTCAAGCCGCAGTATGGAAAAAAAACTTGATTTCGTTCGATTTCTCAGTGGAAACGATTTAGATTCTGTGATCACCACCCCGCAATCATGACTACGATCATGTTTACCTAGAATCATTAAATTGATCAGCTAATTTATGCTAGTAACCCTTTGAATGGTATGGTTGCTAAGGGAACTAGAATCATTCATGTAGATGCTATTCCAAGCACACACTTTCCCAACTCTTGATGTACTCGCAGTCAGCTCTGACTTCATTGAGAGGACGATGCAAACGAGAGTAAGAATATGCTCAACGTTGTTGTGTCATATTTATTCATTTATGTGGATGTTCATTTGCATTTGACATGACAACGATGTGGATGTTCGTTCGTTCATTCGTGCATATCATTCAACTCAAATCATCTAACTTCCAATACACACGCTAATCCCAACGTTTTTTTTTCATGACATGTTCAATTCGTTCGTTTATCTCTCATTCGTGATAAGTGAAATCTATTGAAATTTCCTAAAAGTTGAATATTTCAAGAATGCCTTACGATTGCGTTACCAATATGAAAAGCATTGTTTGATTGTAAATGTGGAAGCGTTCTTAAGACGTAATGCTCGATGTGTTTATTTAACAATTATCCAAAGTTACCAGTGACCAGCTCCAATTGAATGGATAATATTACAGCACAATTGAATTAAACATATGTCTTTATGGTTATTGCAGTTGACAGAAGTAATCGTCAATCAGCGTTAAGCTGAATCTGATGAACGTCGTTTGAGGAAATTTTCTCCTCGATGCAATTCGACAGAACGAACCCCATGTCCTTATCTCCTCGTGCCACCTCAGATTCTTCTATCAGCTCCGCTCATTGATTCTCGATGACTCCGCTGTATTGATCGATTTTTAGCGGATGGCTGAAAAATTACCTCCAGGTAAGAAGCAGTAATTTATTCGAGGCGCAAATGAGGTCCACTCTAAAAAATTGACCACTTCAGAAACTTCTGTGAGCTGGCAATTTTGTGGTATCTTCACGTCACAAAATCGTTTTCAACAGCTGAGAAGTACCTAACTGTGTGTTTGAGAATGCCAAAAATTGTCCATTTCACTTAATGAATAATATGAAAAGCCTCATTAAGATGACCAAAATTACGAAAAACATAAGCAGATGTTGTGGAATAATCATATTGTACTGGTTGGGGAAACTTAATTTTCATGACACTTTCGGTTTCACTACAAATGTTACGAAGAGAATCTTCTTCATTTTAGCTCTACAGCATATAATCTGTAGCTGAAGCTGCAGTGAGATCATTCATGTTTACAAAGCAGACACACTATACATATGCCCATTTGAAGGCAGTCTTGTCACTCGGATATGCTCATCCTGGAGGCATCAGCTCCTGATTTAAAACAGAGCATAAATCCAGGCATAGTCTCCTTCGGATCTGTTTGGCGTAGATACGCTTTGGACAATTTAAAAACGAAATCTTAGGTCACCGCAAAACGTCACATTCTATTAACGAATGCATTATATGCCTCATGTGTGTTGATAACCCAATAAAGCAAACATTTCCATGGAAATCAGAATCGATTATAAGTTATAGGAAGTACAATTTTATAGATTCAGGTTGCATCTAACACTGCTTTGTATCAGATAAAAGAAGAGAAACTCGTCGAACACGATTCAGATACTAGATAAAAATTTGAGAGTGCAGCTCATAGCTGCGGAATTCTTCCTGTTGTTGTTGTTGGGAGACTATGCCATGAATATTTTCGCAGTTTTCTCAGTTAATTGCAATTAATCAGTGCCTGTATTCAGGTACACTTTGCGTTGTTTGTGAAGATCTTGCTACCGGAAATCACTATTCAGTGCCATCGTGTAACGGATGTAAAACCTTCTTTCGACGTGCCATTGTGGTAATCTTTATTATTAAAGCAATCACGAAGATTCTGATTAACGTTTTGAATATCAACTGAAGGGAATCTCATCAAGAAAGAGCATCCATCTCATCAAAAAAGTTAAACTGATTCGACTGCAATAATTTCCAGTTGAATAGTCATCTGAGGCAGTACTTCAAAAGTACATATCTAATAATGGAACATAAGGCTTTCTGGTTTAAAGAAACCCCAGTCTACGTTTCTTCGGCAGAACTTTAATTTAAACAACTTCATCCTCATCTGGTCTCGTCATCTAACACATTCGCATAATATGCATATACTTATTTCAACAATTCCTTGCCTATCTCTTAATAAAGTCATCATATTTTTTGTTTTTATATAACAAAAACAAACATGAGAGCGAAACAAAGCAATCAGAGAAAAATGAAAAACTTCATTTTATGTAGAATTGTATTTACCTCACCTGAAAACAAAAGTATTCCTGAAAAGAATTCTCGTCATAATTCAATGTGTTTAATGTTTGATTCTTTTCTTCAGAACAATCGAACATTCGCCTGTATGGGTACTGGAGATTGCCCAGTCAATAAAGGTGATATTTGTGCAAGATCACTTTCATTTTTTAGCACATCTATAAAATTTCCTTTTATTCAAACAATCCACCAAATGGACAATTCCAAGCATACTATAGTTGAGATGATAACTGTACTAGTGAAGTGCCAAATTGTTTCGGTGTTTAGACATTTGATATCTTGGTTCGAGACTTTCTCTTGCGAATAAGAAGACTTCGAAGAGAAATAATAACTTTCTTAGAGATTCTTTTGGACTGAATTCGATGATGTATGCTGAAATCGATGTTCTACAAGTCAAGAATATACCTCCAAGCAGTTTGATTGAATAATAATAGATTCATATAGTCACTAGATTGTTGACAATGATTACTTTTATCACTAAAACAAAGTGCAGTAACTTAATTTGGTATGATATTTAAGGTGTACGTTGTGCATGTCGCCACTGTCGATTCAATAAATGTTTACAAGTTGGAATGGATAAAAAGTGTAAGTTAATTTTTTGTCTTTTCTGTGCAGGGGTGACCTCCAAGTTTAACATATTTCCACAATATTGATCCTGCCGCGTTTCTTGTCCAAGATCCACGAGACAGTGTATACATACCGAGATTTATACTGTGTTAAAGTAACAGATCATCCACTCAGCGTTTTACAATGCTCAATTTAAATCACTCATAGATTTCTCATAACCAATACTGCAGTGAACCAGGTTGTTGCTTCCTTAAGCATTTTACCCGATCATTTGAATAATTCAAATTTGAACACAGAATTCATTTATTTCCTTGGCCATCAGTAAGTGTTAATTCCTCCTTGTGCACGCATGCTCACGTATATGCTCGTAATCAATCAGCATATCAATCAGATCGATATTCTGTTTTGCAGCAATTCAAAATGATCGTGATCGTATCGGATACACAAAGCGAACAAGGCGGACAGATAAAAGTGTTGCCGAAAAACGCATTAAAGTATCCAGTTCACCGATCGCCAGCAGTGATGAGGATGAGGCGAGGTGACTGTGTTCAGAAGCTGGCCTTCTTTTTCACAAGTCGTTTCGCATAATCAATCCACTTATCCTGAAAATCCGAATCGAAATCGTGTCAGCGCGTGCAAAATTTAAAAACAAAACGAAATATATAAACGAAACCAAGTCGAACTGTCCGCTTGTTGATAAGAATCCCCATTTTCATCGTGCACACCCGAAGTGATGATACATTATCCTAGTTACTCAGAATTCGCAAGAATGATCAACATTTTCGGCATTCCACCAAGATTTTCAGTTGCTGTCATATTGAATCACCTCATTAATTTTTCAAATTGTTCATCAAAATAAGAGCTTCTCAACGTTAAACGATGCAAATCTTATGAATTTCATCAGAAATTTCATTACAAAACTAGTTCCAGTTCACGCACAGCTGAAGATTCACCGTTGCCGAACGGCGGAAATTACGAGAGACAAGAATCACACAGTCCCACTGATTGCAGTAGTGGCACTCCATCCGTTCAACATCCTGCCATGGTTTGTACGTTGAACATCTAAGGCTCAGTTGTTCTTGTGAATCACTCAGCTCTTTCGTATACTTACCAATACTAGATGGAAAGATTGGTGGTTTGACCCTATCTCATTAAAATCCAATAAGAATCACGGTTAAACAAATCAATGAGACCAGTACGAAACAAAAATCCATTTGGTACTGCAATAATAAGAATCATTACCATCCTCCAATCCCTATCCTCAAAAAAAATCACGACTATCCGATAAGTCAAAAACTTGAGGCACTGGACAGAAAACGAGAGCAAAATATTTGAGAGAATATTAAGTATTATTAGAATTAAAAAGCATTTGTGCTTATCTTCACTGAATAGTATTTTCTCCAGGTGTACATAACGGATTATGCTAAAGATCAACATAAAACTGATATTCATTAGTATGAGTGAGTTATAGACTCGAATTGTACGTGCAAATGAATGCATTTCGAAGTTTTGCAAAGATATTCACTAGATAGAGTTCGGATTGCAGATGACACCCGACCCGATGTTGGACCGTTTAACGACCTTAGAGAATAACTTCACGTTGCTGTTGTCCCGTGCTGATATCGAGCCATACGCCTCACTTGATGATGCACTGGCCGCGCCGAGTCGATTTTCACGTCCTGTTGACGTCAAGGTATCAGTCACTCGTAACGCGGTATTATCGTAAAGTTTATAGCAAATCTCATGAATCTATATGTTTCATATGGATCATATCAATTGCATTCATAAAAAGCATTCACTGATTGAATCATCGCTTGCAAGACAATGATATCAGACATTCCATGGCAAAATATGCGGACTGTAACGATCCAATTGCTTCGATTAAAGTGGTTTGATTCGACCAGATAAAAGCCAGTTGTGTGCGCCAATCATTTCATCACACGGAGATTTGATCATTTTCTATCGCAAAGAAATAATGAAACGTAGAGCTTACTTTGAAGAAATGTTCAAAAATCTCATTTCGTCACCGTATCTAGTCTTGTATTTCAGATCACCGATCCTATCGCAGCACCGAAAGCCGGCAAAGATCAACACAAGATGCCTTTTTGGCGGTCACGTATCATTGCGTTATATATTGATTGGGCAAAAACGTTTCCAGTTTTTCGAAATCTACCAAACTCCGATAAAGTTAGCTGCTTGGCTGCTTATGAACCGTAGCAGTATGTTAGCTTCGAAACGTTACTGAATTCTCCTTGTTCAGAAATTGAATTATTAGGAGATCCAAATTCAAAATATTGAGAAAAATAAGAAAAAAATTAGATAATGAGACAATTCTCCCAGTATGACACGACAAAAATGAATCGTTGATGTTTTGGTGATTAGAAGGGTCGGTCATATTACCGAAATGAAGGTGGATTTGTTGAATAAAACATAGTTTTTGTTCTCGTTGAAGGTGGCACTGATAACCAATCATGCAAGTTCGTATATGATAATGTGCGAAGCGTTTCGAACACCTGAACATATCAGTGATGAAATTATTCCATCGGATGGATTTGCGTTCACGAAACATTCAAACGAAGAGAATTTATTGCCGTCAGAGTTTGTTTTCTCCTTCAGAATATTCAGATTCCGATTGCATCCACTGAAAGACACAAGCATAAATTCAGTACCCGCAAAGTATCCAAAACCTCATTGTCAGCAATTTCAAAAGTTGCAATCTACGTCCTCATTGTATCTATTGTATTCTTACAAATTCATATAGCACAAATCAAAACTTACCATATAGTCAAACGTTTTGAACCGTCCAATCAATGGATATTATCAGATGAAAAATTGCTCATGATTACATTGCTGTTAAAATTGCAGTGATTTGGACGCATCGGTGGAGGAGCCGAAATGCAGCTGTAAGAATCTGTTGGCGGCGCCAACAGCCTCATCAACAGATTCATGCTGCTGCGGCAACAATATAACGGCACCAACAATAGCACTGTCATCACCTCCAGACGACGACAAGTCTAATTTAAGCTCTCAGTTACTACCGTCACAACTACTTATTTCCACAAATTCTGATAGTAATAGTCCATCGTTCGCAACTGGTCGAAGCATAGATACATTGAAAAGTTGCTCGAAAAGCACTGATACCAGTTTCCAAAGCCTTTCCACATCGGCTCATTCACCACTAATAAATCCACATCAATCACCCCATAAACAGCATCTCCACCAACAGCAATCCTCAAATATGCACACATTCTTTGATCCTGAATTGATTCGTGACGGTCATTCGAATGAACTGGGTGTTCGCTCGTTGGTTGATGTTCCACCTGTTGCACATTATCCTACTGTTGGAAGGTTTATTCATTTATCAATTCACTACACATTTATCAATTATTTCCTCCTACTTCATATGATTACACCGGTGAAACGCATTCAATTCCCACTTGGTTCTATTGGATTCGTATCATCATTCGCGAACTTTATCAAACGGCGAAAGACACATATGTTGCTTTTTGACTCCACGTCGTGTCCTTGTCAATAAAGTAAAATTTAAAATTGACCTTATGCTCACATGTTAAACTTCCAACCCAAATTTTGCTCTTTTTTCAACGGAAAATGCCTGACATGTGACATGTGATTAATTGCAGTCTCAGTGGTCTAACGCCCGTCATGGCTGCCGTGATCGATTATGTGATGAAACCATTTCGACGTCTCAATATTTCAACGACCGAATTCGCTACCCTTCAAGCAGTTATGTTTTTTGATCCAGGTATCTGTATCTCTTCTCATATGATGATTTAAAATGGGTTAGTTGCGATAGCGATTCGTTGAAGTTGATTGTGAGTCTACAATTATGTGCTATATTCAGTCTATCTTCTTCAAAGCCTTGCTTCACGTTTGCATTTTTGCTCAAAATCAGACCACTGCTTCACAACCAGTTCTACATTAATTGCCCACCCGGCTATAATCATGGCCAAATCACACCTTCCCAATTAAGTTTAGAAGCGGTTTCCAATAGCCACTTTCAAGACTGAAGAGAACACTGTGATAATTTTATGTAATTTCGCCTGTTCCGCGCAAAAGAGAAACCTCCTCTCAATGACGTTTACGTTTGTTAGAGGGCGATATTGCCTTAGTTTAGGAGCACAGACTTATGGGGTTATTACATTACTGTGTATCGAAATAACTCGTATCAATCTCCTTTTGAATTCGATAATATATTCAGTCAGTGTGATGTTTAATGAAAGGTTTCCCTAATGAATGCATTTTGATTGCAGATACGGATGGACTTGATTCGGCCAGTCAACGTAACGTTGCGGCTGAACAAAAGAAACTTCTGACAGCACTGTATCGTCACATTTGCATGCATTACGAGCCTGTTGATGCATGTGATCGATATGCAGCCATACTGCTTCGCATACCCACTATTCGGGTATATCCTTGAATCCATACGTCTTCCTCTTGAATCCATTTGTCATGATTTGCTAACGATCGGAATAATGCTGATAACGATAACTGATGATATCTGCAGCAGTAATCATAGCAAACAGTTTAGCAGTACGAATAATATTGAAATGAGATAATGATATCAATGAGAATCTCGATGATATGGTATAATCAGTGGAGCTTTTCAACCAACGTATCAATGAATTTTACAGAAAGTTGCTGCGAAGAAAAATGAATCGTTACAAATAATCGACATGTTCAATTTGTTCAGTCTGAATTCGTTGGTCAAGGAGACAGCGTTGGGAATTCGTTCGCCTAGCGTTGGCATAACACCGATTGTATCACCCGCTAATGATGATGTTAAATCGTCGGTATATTTTTTGATTGGTTTTCCAAACTTTAAGTCTAATCCACCGAAAAATGATATGAAAAAACACTTTTTTACGTGAAAAATCACAAAAGTGTCAATGACATATCTAATTACACATCGTATTCAAAGACATATTAAATAATTTAGCGAGGAATCAAGGAAATTTTCTTTTGGGAGGCAATGCGGAAGGGGAGACAACTAATAGTAAGCAATGATTCCTTCCTATCAGTTCTAACAAAAATTATTCGAGAATGACAGTAGTCGGGATTTCATAAGACTTATCCATTGAACACTCTCATATGAACCTCTCCATAGGCCAATAATTGATTGTGCTATTTGAATTTCGATATATATTACATGAAGTGATTTTTTAGAAATAACACTGAATAATTGCTTATGCAGCAGACTTCACTCGAACTCGTGCTCATTTGGAATGCTACCCAATACTGTATAAAGTCAGTAATTCAACCGTTCAATGCTTATTTGCATATCCAACAGTCCTGACGAGAAACGAGATGTTTTTTGGTGAATTTAATTGCCATTTTTCAGTTCACTGAAGTTTTGTGCTGTGTTCTACAGATTTACTCTTTATCGTCACCAACGATGATGTTTAGTTTGTTTCTCGCATCGTTGGTTTTATAGTTATCGGTTGGTTGTCCACTTCAAAACGTAGCATTTTCAACATATTCGATGTGCAAAAGTTCATCAGTAAAAGTTTTCTAATTTTTTTGGAGCAAAAGCGCATTACTTTAGCTATAGAACCTGGCGAATGGGCTTGAGCCTGAATCTGACTACAGCACAGAATTATTATGGAAGGGGGCTTGTTGAAAATGAGGCGTTTTGAGTGGGCTCTTTATACATATATGTAATATATATTGTGGAACCTCAGAAGTACCCACCACTCATCCAGCTCAACCCGCATAACGTGCATCTAAACAGCGGTTATCACTAACTCCTGCTGATCCTTCCCGTTGATGCTCTCCGAACTCTTTTAGTCTACCTCCACTTCAGCCTCGTTACACTGGTCCTGTTCTGCTAACCCTTCAAACTCTCACCTTTTAAGACGTGCTATCGGGCACGATCTCTCCCTCATCCTTCATTAATTTCACTCCAACTGCAACTTCAGTCTTATTCAAATTTTCCGTGAGGGTTTTTTCATCTATGTCCATAGGATCCTGTTGATTGAATTCTCTCAGTTACAATAAGTTCGCTTTCGTTACATCCGTGATAAGACATTTTTTTCAGAATTTGCAATATTTTTCCACAGAAATTTCAGTCACAATCAAAGAATTGTCATTTCTTTAAAACCACCTCAACTTTCTATCGAAGATCTTCGTATGCTTGAAGCGAACAGCGAATATTCTTTGCTGCTGTCTTTTTTTGCTGTTTCACCTTATTTTTATTCGCATATGAAGACTGAATGGTGCTGAGTTTTCAGTGCACCCTTTAGCGCAGAACTAAGTTCAAAAATTTGCTTACAGATATTGTGATGAACTTGAAAACAGTGTCCAAGCGATTGTTTCAAGTTTATGCATTTCGATATGCTAATTGTAGGAAAAAAGGTGCTGTCGCTAGAATGCCGCAATAGAAAGTTATTTGACGTATTTCCCATCTTGTGATCATGAAGTTCGGACACAATGCAAGTATGTTTACATTCATCTGTGATTTTCAAACTGTGAGGTCTCCCTAATCCACGTCTTACACAAGATGTAGTCGATAACATTTTTATATTCTATGAATGTTTTCAATTATGACCGTATTCTTACCGTTTCAATTTCTGTGATATTGTATTTTTTCTCTTTGATAATTTCTAGTCGAAAAACTGCTTTCGACTAGAAAACGGTCTGATGCGTGAAATTCTCATGGCAGTTCGTTATCATATTCGATACGCTCACGATTACGTAGATTGTGTATTTGATAAACTCACATTACATTTCGTTGCTTCATTATAAATTTCTAGTCGTAAATCATTGACGATAAGCCCTAATCGTAAAATGTTTCGTGTTAGATGCTCTAGCTTCCGGATGATATTCTGTGCTTTCGTGAATGGTTTCTTTGGCGAGGTAGACTCTTGTTTTTGCAAAGAGCTTTTTACGATGAAGAAGTAATTTCTTTCATGATGAATTAGTTTTTCAATCTAACAAATCGTTCAATAGATCATTCGGATTGCGGCAGAAAGCATTCGCTAAAACTTAGAAGAAACTACCGACGATCACTGCCGTCAAGGGCTTTTGTTCAGTGCTATACGCTCGTTACGTGTATCTGTTTTTCATTTCTTTCTTTGCTGTCTTTTCTCTGGAAACACAAACATTTCTATGTGTAACCTATTTTAAAAAATATGTGCATGGTTGGCAGGGCACGATTTTTCAAGTCGTCATTTCGGCGAAGAAACGGTGATCGTGCCAATCCTAATTGTATACCTTTGTATAGTTTCAACTCATGTGCGGTGTTGTGGTCGAGCTTTTTATTGTTTTCCTTTCTTTTCGATATCTCTTCTACTGTCTATTCATTGAAATTCTGTCGAGGAGCATATTTCTAACAATGGTGATAATGATACTCATTCATATTTTCAGTGATTAACATTTCTTAACGCGTAAATCTTTTTTTCCAACTAAATTTGTACTGTCATTAAGTGTAGTTCTTATTGAGTTTAATTTTCAATGAAATTTATCTTTCAAATGTCATCCGTATGAAGTCCTATCTGTTCTCAATAAGACTTGGATTAATTCTAGTGTATGGCTGTTCCGGTAGGCGTTAAAATATTATTTTATATAGCTTCATCTATATTTCATTTCAAGACGTGTCATCGTAAACACTTTAAGATAATCAGGATGAGGTATAGCGATGATTTGCATTTGGGCTTAGTTAAGGCTGATCCCGACAAAGCACCCATTTGTTTAATAGATACGCCAACGCCCGTATGAGCCTAAGTCTAAGTGCAAATTGTAATCCATTGCTTCCTTCAATCCGTTTGTCGACTTTTCTTTCAGAATGATGAATTCTAAAATTTCTATTTAAGAATGATGAAAATTAATTGAATACCTAGCTAAACATCTGGTGATACCTTCAGTAAGGCAAGATCAGTATCTATAATAGAATCAGTTCATATTCTCACTTATAAAATGAACACCGTCATCCGATAATCTTGTTTTCAAGTTGCTAAACTCTTGCCTTCGTTCTGCTGAAATGAATTAATTCCAAATGACTGTTTTACTCGTCTAATCGTAAATAAAAATGTTTTTGACGTTTTCGCAGTAATGTTCATTGACAATGAATATTCAAATGTAAAAAGAATGAAATATGATTTTATAGTTTAATGTCTGCAATGGAATTCCTAATTGTAAGTAACAGTGTTGACATGAAACTTGTGTACATGAAATATCAAACTGAAATCGCACTAGTCTTCTGCCAGTAGAAATTACATATCGTGTTTTTTTTGTATTTGTTGTTGTGTTATTCCTTTGAACCGGTAATTCGCGTTTCGTTGTTATTGTTTCGATTTTATTCTGTTCTCTTTTCGTTTTATGTATTTGTGGAATGCTGTGCATGTTTGCAGTGTTTTTATCACCACTGTCAGATTGCTTCATGAGAAAATTACAGTTTGATTCGGTGAATGTTGCGAGTATTGCATTACGGTTTCGTTCGTTCTTGGTTTCGTAAAAAATAAATGATTTTTATCAGTGAATGATTAACAACGACAACTGATTCGCACATTTTTGTCATTTGCACATTTGTATATGCTTCGTGTTCTTGTTGGGAACGAATTCAACGAGAGAAACATTTCAAAATGTCCACTTTAAGAGGACTTCATCGGAATTGTTGTCACAAGAAATTAGCGCTGTTCCGTTGGAGACGTTCTCTGAATGGAGTACCTAATGTTCGATGTAAATCATCAGTCAAAAATTTTTAAAGATTTGCAAGATGTTTAAAGTTTTTGTGCGGTTGCATCGTCTCATGCAATGCAATGCTCACATTTGCAAAATATCAACTCGTTATATTCAGTATTGAGCAATCACAGTATGAATGCAATTTGTGCCTACGATTAATATTTCAACAACAACAAAAAAAGAAAATACTGGTCATCAATCAAAAATCTGTTGCACTACAAACAAAACTGCTTCTGAAAGGCTTCGAAATGGGCCCACAAACGAGGATGTTGTCGTGTATAAATGAAGGATGACGATAATGAAGCATGACAAACACACTTCTTAACCATTTAGAGTCGGCAATTAAAAGTTTACTCGATGCACTTTTCAAATTTCTCTCGCCTTAGGGTAAATTAAACAAACGGAAATTAGTTTTCCTGGAATTTGATTTTTTTTCCACTTTCAAGCAAATTCTCAAAAGGACACTTTTAGTGCAGAACAAGTACAAGTTTTCTTCAGCTTCATTTCATTCGTTCTTGCAACATAAATTGAGTCCATTTCATTCGATTTAAGTGGGAACAACACACATGACTGTGTTCATCTAACAATAAGGGCGAATTTTCGACTGGGTGAATCCCATTGGTGAGCAATTCGGCCAGAGCGGTGGATCCCAGTCCCGCTCCTCAACGACAGCTGAGTATGATGCGTAGCTTGGTTGTGAGATGAGCTTGCCGTAAATTGAAGCACATTTTATAATAGTAATCAATGGAAACGGATTGATCCGTTCCAGTCCTCGATAATATTAAGTTTTGTTTATTGCAAAGAATATCAGCACACTGTCTTAATCAACTTTCGGGGAATTCCTCGAAAATTTTCGGGCAACGAAGATCCTCAAGAAAACCAGAGAACTCGGGGATGGAAAAAGTCAGGGATGAATTTAGCAGTTGGGGCTACAAAAATGCAGCCTCCATTAAAATTTTCGAGGCGGGGAGAGGGAAATGGAGACAGAGTCCACGAAATTCCCCGCTCCTCGCAATACACTATGACAAATCATCAAAACAGAAAGTGTTGCCAGTAGTTCTTAACGTTATCCATTCGCTAAGGCATTCATCAACTGCAGAAAGCAAGGTTTATCAACATCCGCTACTCTGACGAAGATGTTAACGCAATATGATGCAGATTTAATTAATTCTATTGATCAACTGCAGAAAGCAAAGTTTATCAAGGAGACGATTAGTTGGAAACGATTAGTCAAACATCGAAAATGTATTAAATTGATTCATGTAAGCAGTAAACATTAAAATCCTTTAACGATAACATGTAGGTGGTATAGGATGGTCTGGAAATCTTTTAAAAAATCTTTATAGTAAGAATCCTATAAACACTTGATTGGGCGGAGAGCCTGCTAAGCTAAAGAGGAATATGAGTCAATATAACATTGAAGGAAATGATAATCGTGCTTAAGCGGATTCGATGCGATCCTCAACATTTCTTTGAAAGTTATTTGACAAACGCCTCTTCATTTCTCTTAGCATTCATAGAACTATTATTATTCAGTTGACATTTGATCATGAATCTGCTTCACTCAATGCCATTCAATGATATCAGAATATTTTGCCCTATGTCCTGAATTGATCGCATACCTTACCTTAATCTTATTCCGATGGATCCGACCTCGATCAACTCACCATTCAATGTAGATTAAAATCTATTTTTCGTAATTTTTGCATAGTTCATATTATCAAGAATGAAGTGAAATTGTTCTCACAATTATCAATATAATTATCGCATGTGTTCTCATTGTCAGTGTTTTGTGAATGGTTATGATAAGATACAGTGAACGTTCTGGTCTTTTCAAATATACGGATGATAGCGGTATCTAATTTTGAGACATATTCTTAAATTGATCACGTTTTTAGCATAAGCTGTTTGAGAATGATCTTTACGGTTTCTTGAACACTTGAATGCTTTAAGCCTTTCCACATCGCGATGCAATTATACTCGTGTTGAATGTTTTGTTATTCCAGAGTATGAATTTGCACTGAAATGTAGCACTTTTGCAAATATGCGTACTTGATGTTTCAGGATAAATCTCATTTGGGGTGGCTGAGGGTTGAATTTGATAAAATAGAATGAATCATTATGAAGACGAATTCGTGACACTGGGCGATTATAGTGTTACCATTAAGAATTATCATTTCCCATCCAGGCACGTATCACTTCAAGTACTTTCTCGTTGCATTTATAAATCAGAATCGTGCCGTCGGTCAAATTGACAGTGGATCACTTGATTTATTCTCTTTCGGTGTTTCAAAATACCTTGACGGATTTATGTGAGACTCATGAAGAACTATCAGAATAGAGGATGGTTTCCTTCGAAATTGTTGGGCAGATATGGACAATGCCATCTAGAGAGGACCTACTTTAAGTTTACTCTACTCTACTTTAACTCTACTACTTTAACCGTATTACTTCAACTGAATGTCACCGTACCACTTCAACTCGGCATCTGTTACAGATGAAGTGTAGCACATAAAGCTGATTCCAGGCGATTAGATGAAATTAAACTTCTGAATAAATTAAATGCTTCCTAAAAATCAAACACAATTTTCTCATTCCTCTAATTAATTTCTAAACGCATCATCTTCCTGACGGAATAATGAGTATCACTTACCTTGCAGGAAAAGTAAAACGATCCCGTTGAATTCTATTCAAGTGCTATATTTCGAGGATCAAGACTGTGGTAAATTCACAACCACCAGAACGTGGGGTATGGCTCAGTGCCCGATCAAATGGGCAAGTGATGTGACACGGTCAGCCAGTTTGTTCATTATTCTAACGGTGAACTCTTGAAGCGATCTTGACGATTACGTCTCTTTGAAAGAGCTTATAAGTGATGAGCACTTGGCTTCATACAAGAAATAACATTTCATCCGGAATCGCTAGAACAGCGTTTTCGTTAACACAGTACGGAACTTGATGTTGATAGAGTTTGCCGAAAATTAGAAAAATACTGTATCGGGAATAATGAGAAAAAAAGTAATCTCATTTTCCTATCTCAGAAACATCTCACAATTGGAGTAATCTTAATCGATGGTCGACAAATGACAATTATATATTTGCACGATCGTACATAACTGATCAATAAATTGACTCTGCAAAGCTTATTTCCAGTGCTTCTTGAGCCAACAAGCCTGACTTGAATTGATTACTCCGAGCTTTGCTTCCGGAAATAATTTTCAGACGTGTATACCTCTGAAACTTTTAGGTTTATGTGTGTTCGGTACCACTGAAAACTCTGAACATTTTTGAGAGATATTTGCATGCTTTAGGTGTGTGCCATGTTCGATACGAAAAACGCGAGCCAATATAGTCATCGATACGGGGGAGGACCTGAAACACGGATTCACTGTAACCGACTTAGTCGCTTTTATGGACGCGATTCGATCGTTAATCGATCATACTGTGATCATCGTTGATTCGATTAATATTTAGACTTTTGTCTGTGATGCTCTCACGATCAATAAGATATCACTTTACTGTACATAACTACTTGAATATATGACAATCTCGATTCCATTCATTATTTTAGAAGTATTACATGATTCGATCTGATTTATTTCAAAATGAACAATTCGAGTACTCATGCAGCTGAAAATCTTTGAAAGGCAGATGGCTTGCTAAATATTTCAAATTGATGTTAAATTACTTCCAATCAATCACCCTCCTTTCCATGATTCTCAGTATAAGCCAAGTCTAACATCTACACAAAAACCCGTTATCCATAAGCGTAATCGAGTTTCAACAACGGTCAAGCATGAATCCGATAACGTGATCAGAACTGCTAGGATCGCAATTTTATCTGTTGACAAAGGAGAGGGTAAACTTTACGATATGAAAATCGCACAATTAAGCTGTGAGGCAACAATCAAAAGAACGATTTGCAGCAGTAGTAACAGTATGTTACTGAAAATGCTTTATTGTTCATCCGCTTGTCGAATAAACTCATTTCGTTACCTCTTCGTATTATTTCGACTGTCCGATATCGCTTTCAACAAATCCGCATTACGCACATTATGCTTCCCGTGAATTTGAAATTTTCTTTTCTGTTACAAGCTTCAAACCAACTCTATCAAAAACCTATAGCTTTTACGAAGTGAAAATGTTTCAGAATAATTCTCTCAGAACTTTCATTCACTTTTTCACACAGTGAACAGAGGAGAATGAATACTGTTTTCAGAAGTCAAGCAAAACAGTTAATACGTTCTTAATACCCCTTTCGAGCACTTACAAATCAACGGCTAATAAAGTATGGACACAGGATTCAAGACGATCGGCGCTCTTGGATGCTCACAATGATTCAAATACTTCAGACTCTGTATAAGGCAAAATAATACGATTTGGCAGCAGTGATATTCATTGAGAAATACCACTGCTGAAAATTCATATTTGCACGTAGTAAAAGTTGATTGGATTAATATTCAGACTGCTGTCTATGATGCTATCAGCATCAATAACGTGCACTTTACTATGTATAATCCCTCAAATACACGACATGAAGTAAGCGATTTCAATGTTTCAAAAGCAAAGGAAATATCTGACGATAACACGGACTAGTTGAACTATTAGTTCAAATCGTATTAGAACTTTACTGACATTATATCACCTATACAACTGCGTTTCAAATCGTTTGGGGAAAAATAATCAAAACAATACAAAACGTCAGAACAAAAACTGTGCACCCTAGTGTTTGGCATGTTCATCGTGTTTCTCACGATATTTATAATGAAGACGATACTCTTCGGGTACAGTCAACTCATAAACTTTGGCCAGAGCCCAAGCACCGCCGAAAAGTAGAAATGTCCTCCACAACGCTTTCATGTATTGTCCGTAAGGACTTCGAGCAAATATGTTCGCATTTGGTGGCACCTAAATAAACAAAAATTTTTTTGAGATGCAAAAATGATTTTACTGATTGTTTCAAACCACAGTATCCTCCTCTGCCTAGCAACATAAAGTCTCCACTGACCGCTATATATGAACCAGAATCGATCAAGTAAGAAAGAATCAGCTGAGTTGAAAAATTTGCGAAACTCGGAAGTCCAAAAAACTTTAGGAAATCCGTGATTGATAATGAGGTAGAGAAGTAAAGAAAGAAAATACTAACCAGATTGTAATAAGCCTTATAGACATCAGCCTTATCCTTACAGAACAGGAACAGTTTTGGGGCGTTATTGATTGAATCCCATTTACCTTCACTCGCAAATTTATTTATTTGTCGAAATAAGTTCACAGGGTCACTGAAATTGAATCGAAAAAACATTATCACTAAATTATTCACGTTCAAGATCTGTTTTCTTTTCTGATCGAACAACAATGCAAAAAATTAAAACTTCAGATGCACAGTGACCTTTAGAATGTCAAACCGATATGTCAAAAACACTGAAATTCTAATCGCCCTAATAATATGTAATGCATTTCTCGAGAAATATTCTCAAAATTTGGTCATTTTGAAATCAAACAAATGCAATACAGAAATGATAACCCTGACGATGGTGAGCTAGCTGTGGACGAGAAACGCTTCGCAAACACAGGGAAACGTCTCAGCGGGATCAGTGTTCGATGTAAGCTCATTGAGGATGTTTGAACCTGAAGTATCGAAAACAAAATCAGCAAAAGGCGATCATCTGCGAAACTGATCTACACATGACCGGCATTAATTAAACATTTATTTGAATGATAAGACGGATGGATGAATGCGATGTGGACGAAGAGCAAAATTTCCATCCACTCGAAAACGTGACTGGATAGGAAATTTTTAATACTATCGATAAGCACACTTCTTGAAAAGACGATCTACGACAATTTGCTTTACGACAATGTGCCACTCCGACAATTTGGAGTGACAGTTCGCCAAGTGGCCAATTGACAGATCTCGCAGTTTTATGTGCTAATCGCAAGGAATACGAAGAATAGATGTTAAGAAATGTGGATTTCTTACCCATTTAACGATAACAAATTCGAGTAATTTAGATATCGTTTCGTGATGTACACCAAGCAGAATGAAGCATGATGTATAGAATGGACAGCAGTAAAGGTATGCCCGAGATCTTCTGGTTGGTTTGAAATAGAAATGTTTAAGAAATAATTGAAGTTGTTACCCATTCAACAAGAATAATTCATAACCAAGATATATACTATCTTGTAGTCGTGATTAAGTACCCTAGATTAAGCACCCTAGATGGACTTTGACCGTAAATGCTCACTTACGAGAGTTATGCTACTTGGCGTGAGGAGTGGTGATGTTCAATAGTTACAATTGGTATGCATAATGGAATAATTGAAATTCTCTCGGTCCTGAGAAAAGAAATTAATAAGAAAGATATATATCAGCTTTTAGCTGAGATTCGGTAATTTTCAAAATTGCAACAGAATTTGACACGAAATGTTAATTTATGAAAGTTATGCCACCTGGCGCGACCAGTGATGTTCATTAGTCACAAATAGTATACATGTAGTGAAGCAATTGAAATTCTCTCTGTTCTGCGAGAATGTCTTGTGGAAATGTTTTCACTTTGAAGGTGGCATAGCTTTGGTTTTGCATGTAACTATTACTTCATTCAGATCATATGCTGCACGTCAGAAACGGCCACCGTTGTGAATGGTTTTCCACAGTTAAAGCGTTGCTGAATAATAAGTTCAGAGAACGACTGCGCGATTTTCGCTGTTATTGAGGAATATTGAAACAGGCTGAATGTTGAGCCTCGCTTTCAGATCCTTCAAAAAGATTTCGAGAATACCTTAATGCTCCCAGTATAAGATCATTTCGGTATGCTTAATGACCCTCATCTGCGCAATTAAGTTGGTAGTTGATAAAATGACGAATTACATCGACTCCTTCGATTTTATTCATGACTGAGGACCGATATGGATGATCGTTTTGATTTCTCTTCACGCCTTTCGGTGAACTAATCAGTGACGAATTGAAGTCAAAGGTTGTTTTTTCGTAAGCAATCCTTCGCAAAGTTGGGTCGATTGGGCTCATAGAATTCTATAATGAACACGAGTAATTCAACCGTGGGTACGTAAGATCCTTGCACTGCCGCTTACCCCAGGACGCAGATATTATTGTCAGATTTCTTAAAAACATCAGGATATATTAAATTCTCTATTCAAATTCTCAACGTCCATTAAATCTGCTCAGTTGGTTTGGAGCTACAGATTTTGTTGGATGCTGTGTAGTTTACGACTTATTTTGATACATTGTTAAAGTCGCAATTTATTTTGTAATAAGAATCGTTACCAAATTTTCATCTACTGAATAAATCTTGAACATCTTTCATTGCAGTTTCTTTCGTTGTTTTGTTGCAGAGATAATTCGAACATTTTAATTTTCATTTATTTCAAGCAATAATTTGAAAAGATACCGCAATCAAATCGCTAAGTGGCGATTTAAACTATGTATTGTTGCATTTCATTAAATCTTTATTATCAATCAAATGTGTTATATTGCTGAATGATGGACGATTCATAACTATGGTCATCTTAATTATCTCATTTTAAACTCTTCGGGCATAAAATTGTTATCATCCGTGTTCCGGAAACAATTGTTGCCTGTGGAAAAATTAAATTGACATCAATCATCAAAAGGCGGAATGGATGAATTTATGTCAACAACAACAACGGAGGATAACCATCAGGGTCAAATGACGTTATGGAAGGGCAACATGATGCAACTAAATATGATCGCAGTATATAAATACATTGATAAAAACATCCCACTGATACAACAGGATTGTTAGTTTGCGTTGTTTTTTGTTTTCATTTGGCCTTGGCATTCAACAGTACGAATTGCTATATAACCATCGGAATCTGTTGATCAAAGAAGCGATTGAAGAAATTCCTTTTCTACCGCAAATCAAGCAGTTTTGTGTAATATTAGTTTTGTGTGATTACATGGCTAGTATGCACTCTTCTGTACCATACTAGAACGAGTTCATCAACGACGTTTCTGGACGATTATTTGTAAAGTTCAACGATTTTCATTACCTCGTTCAACTTCATCTTCTTCTACTTTTAGTGAAAGAAAGTGGAACGGAGAACGCAATTGAATTCAATTGAGTTTTTGTCGTTAATTTTATTCAATATATCTTTCATTCATGAAATGTTTCGCTGTTCGAGTTTATTTTTTGCTTCAATATCATCGACTATGTGCGATATCATCATTTGAAAAAACGTTTATATCAACCATCATATATGTATATCAGTCTTCTATTAACATCCACTAAACCGAATATACTTTTAAAAAAAGTTTGCCAAACAACCACAGAAACGAGATAATGATATTAGGTCAACCGTGATTATAGATTTAAGTGAACACTTCAGTTTAAATGGGTTGTGTAGGGAGAATTAATCATTGTGGATAACATTATTTAAAAAATTGTGTAAGCAGATGTAAGTATCAATCGGGAGATTTATCACCAATTTTTGTTGATCATCCAATGAAATGGCATTGATTCGGGGAGAGATTTGTTTACAGTGTCTTCGTGCATTAACTGATGATTGAATACTTCGATGCTTAAGATGCTTGATTTTAAAGGTAACAGTGTCCTGTTCCACGATGATTCACATCAATTCGGTGCTGATCGCTGACGAAATTGAACAAGGTTGTATCGATGCGCTGGATAAGGGTGGTGTTAAAGCCGTCAAGAAAACGAAACTGCCCAAGGATCAACTGATCGCCGAACTCAAGAATCATGATGCAGTCATTGTTCGTTCAGCCACTAAGGTATCACTACTGTAAATGCCGATAATCTCATACATCTAATCATTCTTAATAATCTGTAGATTGAGTTGTCTATATGTTGCAATCAACCGGCTTCTTTATGTAAACTTTGCATTTCAAATTTTATCCTCATCCGTTTTTGTTCATTTCTGATTACTTCGATCTGTTAATAGCGATCTGACTGTGACAGCCGGTTTCAAGAACATACACGAAAACTTTCTATTTCTAGAAAAGGCACACAAAAATTATTGCAAAAGGGTGGGTAATTGAATACAGCTGACAAAAGCCATTTATAACGTCGGTGCTTGCATTTTCGGGAGGATTTCTATTGGTCCCTCAAATGTCCTAGGAGAAATCTTAAGGAAAACGATAAAAGTGTTGTTAGGACTGATATTATGATAAGAATCAATAACAGTGAATTTTTCAACTGCATGTGACTTCTTAATCCGACAAAGTACACAGAATCGGTTGCCTATCTATTTGCCCCGGATTTAGCATCGACAGTCAGATATGAGGCCTACAACTGTTGTTGTTGATTTGCAGATAACTCGTGAGGTTATCGAAGCGTTATCCGGAAAACTGAAGCTGATCGGGCGTGCCGGAACTGGTGTGGATAACATCGATGTGAAAGCTGCAACCGAGCATGGTGTTATCGTGATGAACACTCCTGGTTAGTTGTAACACTATGCGATTTGCATTGTATGACGCGCGTTTCGTCATTGCGCTATTCAACGACTCATCAATGAGGACATCGAAAATGAATGTTAATTTGCAATCCGACTTGCTGTAAATCAAATGATGCGTGTTGTGTTGCGATATGTTCTCAAACATTCGAGAATGTCATCAGCGAAACGAATTCGACTCTTTTCAAAGCGTTCATTGAGGAATTCTGTTGTGATTCTGAACTCTGAAATAAGCAGTTTGCAATATGGAATAATTTGTGGTGGTAACATATTATCATCTCGTACACAACTCACCTAAAACCCCAACAATAATAACGTTGTGTGTGTGTGCGTACATATGCGCATAATACCTACCTGCATACCAGCTCAAGTATTCATTCACCAATTCGGTCGTGATCGTTTGCTCTCATCTCACATCTCATTTCAATCGTGGTCGTCGGACGAACCAAACCGGTTATTTTGGGCTTCTTAACAGGGACAGGACAAGACAACGGCGAAAAGTATGGTGACAGTGTGGATGGGGAGAGAATGAGAAAGAGAAGACAAGACGGATCCGATGAGCAGCAGCCTTCGTCGATGTGGGGTCGGCCACACGGCGATCGTGGAGATATTCCACTTGTACGATCATTCCATCCCAATCAGCAATTCATTCAAATGCCAACAACGATAATACATCAACGACCTATCTCGTCCACCTAATTCCACACTCATGTGTTCCATCCGATAGAGGATTAGCAGCATGAATGGATGAACGAATCAAAATTCATGAAAATGCACTCACTAAAGCCTTTAACAAATAGTAATTCGCTGGCTCACTGTCAAACAGCAAATGGGTCAACTAAAACGAGCACATTCATCGCTTTTTGCAATCCAAGCGAGAAGACTGCAGTTTACGATTATTGTTCAAAAATGCTAGGATTATTACACGTTCATATCGCTTTCTACTTCACGATCACTCCTGGTAACACTTTGACGGGTTGGTGATTGGCATGATGTGAATGGCTTTTTATCACTGATGACAATGAAGTTGTGGCTGATGAATGAGTGCGCACCAAGTTTTACAGTACTGGCAGTGTAGCAGTTTCATGAGAACAATTGGACGGAAATAATGATGCGTGAATAATGAAAATTAGTGCTGGTAGTTTGAAGCGCACCGCAAGAATGAGATGGACTGATAATTGCGGAACGAACATGCAGAGACACGGAGGAGTGGAATTAGTAAGATGCATGGAGAACATATGAGATGGTGGGAAATGACGATGATACCAATTGATTATTGCATACAGCCGAATGGCATGGTTGGCTCAAACTTGTTCAGCAATCGAGTGAGATTCTAGTGAAGAATTTGGTACGAATGGGTCGAGGAAAAGAGCTGATAAAGGAAAAGACAGAAGAGCAATTACAATGTGCATTCGACGAGTATCCTGCAGAATATGGCTGCTGAAGTTGTAGTGAGAGTGATTATAAAAACAGTTCACAAGACTGTTTGTATTATACGGGTACACATTTAATCTGGAATGATGTGCTGGCACATCGATTCTCTCTTTGTTTGTATGCTGATCTGCTCAAGTGATCGTCATCGTTGCACGATGCACTTTGAATAGATTCATGCATGCCCATGCACACTATTTCGTATGGTCAACCTGTCGATAGTCATGAAATATTGCTTTTGTATGGTGTCATCTTTGTGTTATTCTCTTCATGATCAGCAGCAGCCGCAGCACATTCAAATACTCTCCGTTGATGGAATGCTATTCGTTAATAGACCTTTATATTGGTTAGGTTGAGTTTATCGTTGCTGCAGCGAATTAATACGAGAAGGGTGGTGCACGGGACGAAAAGATAATGATAACATAAACGAATCAGTCACAGATGAACAGATAGATGCATGGAGGGCACAAGTCTTGTGCTGCAAACAAATCAAGACTAAAGTTCAACCGATCAGTCATCTATCCATCCATCCATCCACCTAACCACCCAAATATATCGACGACAGTGTGTGCACATTGACGTGGCAATGCACACCAGCTGAAGCAGCAGCAGCATCAGCAACAGAGAATTTGAAACGGAAAAGAGCCTTATAGTAAAGTTGGAGTATACGGTTGATGACTGGGTAAAGGTTGTTGATGTGAAGGAATGTGGAGCAGCACTCTGATGGTGAGTGTTGAAAGCATTAGAGTAAGCGCAGATTGCTAGGCATGAATTGTGGTGGTTGTGTAGTGTGGGACTGTGCTTAAATGATAATTGTTTGTACAGTGAGCGATGAGCGAGTGAGTTGAACAAGGCCCGATAGATCGATTGTGGATTGTGCCAGCAAAAACAAACAAGAAGACACAAGACTGTACACAGGAATGTACAATCGCTGTCACGGAAATGGCAAAGAACTAGGCCGCCGCGATTAGGCGCACTGCAAGGCCATACACAAACACGCTGCATCATCACCACTCAAACATACAGTCTCGTCCCACATCAGTCACACTATGTGCTGCTGCTGCGGCTGCTGCCGATGGTGCTGTCTGTTGCTGATCGGCCTGCCGATTGGCCGATCAGTCAGTGGTTCGGCCGGGCCTTTACACACACACTTGCACGCATCATCACTCCACGCCCCAATACCAACAACACCCTATTTTTCTCTTCATGCCTTCGCTTCGGTTGTTGCCAGCGGCTCGGCTCGGCTCGGTTCGACTCGGCTCATGCCTTCTCCTCTTTTTCTCAATCGCCAATTTGCTTTATTCCTTCATCGAATATTCCACTCATTTGTACGATCACAAATCACTTTTTTTCCAGCCATACCTCACCATTCCATCACCAGCCCAATAGTCCGCTATCAGATGCTGTTTTCTTTTCGCACATTTGCTCATAGCTGATAACTCTATTAGTGTTCCATTCCAGTCATTCGATGAGCTTCAGCGAGAACGTATTCAGTCATAATTCCAGTTCCAGAAAGATAGCAAATTGCTTGATTAGTTTAGTACACTGTGCAATAGTACACAATTATCGCAGTCTTAAGAATGCTATTGAAGAAATGCATCTCAATGCATTGATTCAATTAATTGTTTTGAATTAATTTGATCGTACAGCTACGGGAGGTGATAGTAGTAATATCGCTGTGAGTACTGGACAGAAGAGTGATGTTTACATGTGTGCTGAGTGAGTGTCGCAACATTGCAGAGATGTGACCTTTTCATGAACAACTCCTCGAGTGCAGTTACCGACTGCATTCATTGTTCGATGCATGCATAAAAAAGAGTTCTCTTCGTTCGTTTATTCAACTGTACAATTGATAAAATCATTCAATACGGTCATTTCGGGTCAATCAAATAAGACGTAATTCATCCCTTGATCACTTTACAGATCACTTTTCAAACTGCCAATAAAACGTTGAGTGAGAGAGTTCCCGTAGAGAAATAGGCTCTCTGAACAGATCTTCAAAACTTTCTGCTGATGAACAATTGATAATTACTTTAGGTGATGACCAGATATCGCTAGAAACTCTTACATGATACTATAACCTTGAACATTTATATCTTTCCGATCAGTAAACTGTTACACAGTGTGTAAAAAAACTGGGACTTCTTTTAGCTCCTTGTAAGTAAGCCTAATTGTTTGCAAAAACCGTAGATCTAAGCTAAAGCCAAATCCGAGTGGATGAAGTTAAATTACTTAAATTTGTAAATTACTTGAAATTAAGTTAAATTACTTAAGTGTGTTACATGGGTGTGACTGCATTCGCGGTCTACAGTTTTTCGAGTGTCAGTCTCTTCACGTTCATAGGAATTAGTATGTTTGATATTGACAAATGGCTTTTACCAAATCCTTTGCATAAATGTGTAAAAGAGAAAATAACTGAAAAATATGCCACAACGAATGAGCAAGGAATGTGAATTATGTTGCCTCAATCCGAAGCACTTAAACTGGACTGTCACAGCACTGAAATTCTTCACCAGTTCCAATAGATGGGTGTTGAGTGACTTCCTTAAATAGTTCTTAACCTGACTTAACCATGTGATGTATTCTAAAAATGATTTTTTGACAGATCCTGTTTTTATGATTGTAATTGCACCAAACCTTTCGGTAATATAGTTGATTGGGCACTTTTTCCTATCTATAAGCAGAACGACAATTCTATACTGTTAAGCAAAGTCTATCCTTGATGATTTTTGTGGCAACAGTTAAACGGAAATTTCTACTCTACAGATATTCATATCATCATGAACCTTTCTATCTTGTGATCGTAACGATAACTAAACTCATGCTAAACACGTTCAAGCACATGAGATCTTGATCAGCCGTATATGAAGGGACAACACTCGAAACTGAGCACGTGAATAAATATCAATTTTAGCTTGATCCATTCTGATCCATTGGTTTGCTCTTACGCTTAGGCTTTGGGTTGTGCTTATTGTTAGGCAGAGGTTTACGCGCAAGCTGATGAAAGACTAAAATACACTCTGTAACTATGAGCTTATAAGTTCACCCTGAGAAAGTGATCTGTTAGTAGACTGTTGTCCTGCTTATTATACTCTGTTGTGTCCATTGACATTACATTTCGTTTTGGTCTATACAAGCAGGTTACTGGTCTTAACCGAGCAAACTGACACGAACGAATCGAGTCAGTCAGTTCATCGCATTACAGTAGTGGCATATAAATGAGATCGTTCGTTGAGCGATCTTATTGTGTTGTCTTAAACTCAATACTCAATACTCAATCGTGTTACTTGTTGAGGTTATTCCTTAACACTCTCCAATTCGATTGCTCCGATTATAAATCAAACAATCCATAAACCTAAGCTCACATACCTGTTCCTGGGCAAACAACTTTTTTAGCCTGATCATGAATTACTTCCAAAGCACTGAGCATCTGTTTAAATAAAACGTGCCAGTTTGTGATTCGTGCCAATTCGAAGGTTGGTTCAGGCTAACAATCGGCAAATTGCAATCTATTGATCCGTTAATAGATTCCTGAAAACTTTCCTAAAATGAGTACTGTAGGGTTAAATAGGAGAATATGCAAAGTATGGGATGTTTGTTGTAAGCAAGCATTACGTTTCCAGTGGTCATATTTCGGAGTTTGGCGTAATCCCGATGGAAAATTTGTTTTTGAGCAAACTAATCATGTGATAGAATACGGTACGTTGTTATCTAAAAACCCGATTGAACAAGTTGTCAGCAGCCAACTAATGGCCTGTCGATGTGTCACACCCATACGTATACATACGAACGAACGCAAAACGCTTCGTAAAGTTGTGTGCTCTTATTTAGAAGAAATTCCAGTCGGGTCTGCTCCGCTTTTATTTCGTTGACAATGAGTGAAATTCGCTTGCTGAATGCCACAAAATTTTTACAAAACTCAAAAGAAACTGCTTGAAAATGTCAACGAGTGGAAGGAAATGACCGAAAAAAATCAGAATATTAACGCTCATGAATGAAAAGTTGTTAGTTGAAGATGTGCTAATACATTGGCATCAATTTTTGTTGCTGAGAGAAACATTTATCTGCGACGTTCACAAATGCGGCTGCTGATTTGTAGTTGGCATGTAGGTGCTATGGTATTTGAGAGCACTCATCTCATCGTCATCACCATCGTCAGAAAAAAAAAGCGATCATTCTTGGCATTTAAAGTGCTGTGGTTGGATGAAATTCTGAGTTCGCGATGAATGAAACGCATTATGAACAGTTTGGATTGGGAAAGAAATTTTTAGTGGGGATGATATTTCATTTGTATAGATGTGTGTGCAGGCAGGTTTGCATGATGTATAAGTGGAGCTAGGAAATTTTTTGGATTGCAGCAAAAAGATAGATAGATGCATGGTGGCATTTCAATAATACAACTCAATGTACCATCGCATCAACAGCAAGTCTTATCGCCCGAGGCACTTGTGCATGTTACCTCATCATGTGTGTGTTAAGAGAAGAACACAAGCAGCAACAGCACATGCACATGCAGACAAGAACATATTCAGCAAAAACATAGCAGCAATAGCTTGTTTCGTTTTTAATCATCCAATACAGCAGCCAATCAAACAACCAACAGCAGCCAACCAGGCCTTGTGAATGCAGAGAACGATGACGATATGATGATGATGATGTGAAGAGAGCAACAAAAAAGAGAATGACTGAAACGACCGAAACATTTCTAAATTATTAACTGATTCAATCCAGTCTTTGACAATAACTGGACCACCAATGGTTCATCGTTCCATCTATGCATGAAAGACATTTTTATGGCCATCATCGTTCATATTTGTGCGTGCACATATGAATATGCTCAGTACATCACGAACTCAGAGTCTGCAGCCGTCACGTCACTTTTGATCAATCTTAATTCCACTTTTGCTGAGAACCTTTCAAAAATCGAGTTTCTATGATTCTTATTTCTCTGTTTTTTTGTAGGCTTTTCACTGCCATGCATTATCATACTTAGCCATTTTCCCCATGTTGATAGATTCTTTGAGGATCTCATTGCTTTGCAATTTCTAGCCGAATTTGCTCCAGTTACATGACATCTGAATGTACAGTAGTTAGAGGCAATAAGATCGCAGAAATTGAGGACCCAATGCAAATTTGTTATCACTTCAGTTCTGCCTCTGTCTTATTCAGCACAACGTTGACAGATAATTCATGTAAATACAATTATATGAGACAACTGTTATCAAGGAACCATCAGCTGTGAAATAGCAACTCAGTTTATGACTGCCCGCAATGACCTCACTATGTTTAGAATTAATTCATCCGATTAACTTCTCAGGGTTAATGCCTGCTGAATGCGAATCTTGCTGATAGTTTATTGAAATGTTTGCAAATTTTTTGATTTTGTCGATTCGTTGTATTAATCTTGTCGTATTTTGACTCATTTGTATGTTTGAATGCATGTGCAAAAAATTGCATGGATCAAATTTTGTTGTAATGCAATCGCTGTGAACTTGTCGCATCACAATCGTATTCTGAGATTCGTCAGTGATCGCTAGGAGACACGCAACTTCATTATTTGTGCCTTGATTTCAGTAATTCGCAACGGCCACCACCACAGAAACCCCCACAGATTGCCCACTGGGCGAGGCAACCAATGACGCGTCATCGCTGAAGCAAGAACAACCCGAAATGACCATCTATACAGCTGATCAGCTGCCCAAATTCACCACACATCCGGCCACCTTCATCCCGACCGTTTTCGGTGGTCATGTTCTCGTCTACGAGAGTCGCTCACATCCGGGTCATCGTCGTGAATTCGCTTTCAAGACTCGTTTCACGAATCAATCGGGTGTTAGTTCATGCTACTACCGTTGCATGTCGTGTCGCTCGATGAAGAACCGAGTGGCGCCCGGACCGGACGGTAAACCACCACAAATTCCTTGCATAGCCGTTAAGAACGGCTACATCGTGAACGATCCGGACTTTCCGGAAGCCAACGATCATTTCTGTATTCCACCAACTATTGAAGAGTCAAAGCAGAAAGAGGCGAACGGCTTTGCGAAGGCGATCGTTAAGGGACGACCACGTCAGAAGCAGCCTCGTGCACCACGAGCCACCGCGGCCAACAAGAAACGTCAGCCGTACTTAGATCAAATGCAAGCCTATCAAGAGATGACGAGCGCGTTGTTGAATGATGCGGCGAACAATCTTTTCGATGTGTCCAATGGTTTCGATCTGGATCAGACGTTTTCAAGCGCGTCCACATCCAGCTTCTTGTCCACATTTTCGAATGGTCTCGCAGATATGTGCGCAAATGAGGAGAAGCTGAATGGTTTCGGCAATAGTGATTTGAAGAAACTCGCGTCGGGATTGAATTTCAAATTCGGTGACGACGACAACGACGATGAGATGGACAGTACGACGAAGGCGAATAATCTACTCGCCTCGCTGATAAGCTCTGAACCAGCGCTTCGAAGTGCACTAGCACTAACCACCCCAATGACAGTCAATTCACCACTGTCGTGTCATCATCGCAATGCGTCATCACTCGAACTAGAAAAAAATGGTCTCAGTCAACTGTTCCGTCAGAGTCCCGAGAGTTACACTGCGCTCGTCATGAATTCGCTCTCGTCACAATGCGATTCACGACCAACCTCGACCAACTCTCAGTTCATGCCAACGTCAACATCAACGTCACGAAAACGACGAGCATCACCCAATTATGTGGAGTCACATTTGGAGCAAATTCTTGATCGATACGTTGTCAATAATTGGGAATTACCCGATAATGGTCTCTTATCTCCTATCTTCTCAATGAATATAGTTCTTTAAGAAGAAAGTTTCTTCGTGTTGTTTCATCTGTTGACTGATAACGAGCTAATCATCAACTTACATTCCTTGCGTTCTGTGGACGTTATTATGTTTGTCCCATCAGTAATAAAGCACTAGATTGAAATCCTACTAATTACTAGGCTGTCTTTCATGATGCACATTCATTACATGGAAACTTTCGTAACTGCTCATAAACAAGTTCGATATCCGTAAGTAAATAAGAAAAAACAGCTGTGAATTTTAAGCTATTCACCACAAAACACTTCCGACAGAACTTTCATCTCTATGATCCACTAAAATAAGTGATTTTCAAGTTTGCTGTAACCACGGTTAAATTTACAGCTGGGAATTCGCGTAGTGCAGCCGAGCTGACTTGTGCGTGTATTCTATCGTTAGCAAGGAATGTACCACAGGCAGCCGCATCGATGAAAGCTGGCAAATGGGCACGTAAAGAGTATATGGGCGAAGAGGTAAACGAGTGCAGTTATTTTCAGATTTGTGTAATAATTTCCTTGGGTTTTGTAATTTCTGAATTGCTCTTCAGTTGGGTTACTGATGCCTGATTTCAAGTTTTTGATCGATTACGATCATTTTCAGGTGTACGGTAAGACGTTGGCCATCATAGGTTTGGGTCGTATCGGTAGTGAGGTTGCTAGCCGAATGCAATCGTTCGGCATGACAACCATTGGATTCGACCCCATTGTATCAGCCGAGGTACGGTATTCACATCATTCCCGCAGATGCTTGTGATTTATAAGTGTGGTGTTAACGAATGAGCAAGTTTCCTGATGATTATTTCACCGAGTTGACTGTATGAGTTGATTTGATGACAAATCCACCTGATTCATTTGCTTTCTTGCTTGCTTGAATCTGCATACCTACATTACCTGGATTACCTGGATTGGCCAGGCTATCAAACGTTTATAACGTTGCTGGCCACAATGCTCGCGTTTCCGTGCGCATTGTTTTAGACTCAATTTACGCCACCCCGCTGGCTAGGCGAGCAGGCCAACCGAACACAATTGAGTAAATAATTAGTCGCCGTAAATGCTTTTCATAATTAAACGCAGTCAAATATCAAATCAATAGATAATCATTACTCAAATAAAATGAATACTCCACCGATCGCTCACTGCGATTGACGAAACAACCACTCGATGTTCAAGTAATAATTAATAACCGCATACCTACATATATGTGTTATATTTAAGGATGCGGCAAAGAGCGGAATCCGATGGATGCCATTGGAACAGATCTGGGCAAATGCTGACTATATAACGGTTCATGTGCCATTGATTCCTCAAACCGAGAATCTCATATCGGCAAAGACTTTGGCTAAGTGCAAACGTGGCGTTAAAATCGTGAATGTTGCTCGTGGTGGCATCGTGAACGAAGCGGATCTGTTGCAGAGTATTGAGAAAGGACATACGGGCGGCGCTGCTCTCGACGTCTTCTCCGAGGTTCATTTGATCTTCCCTCTTATACGAATGTGCTTGCTATTGTGGCCTGAAGAACACATAGAATTGTTTACGATAAATTACCTGGATTGGCCAGGCTATCAAACGTTTATAACGTTGCTGGCCACAGTGCTCGCGTTTCCGTGCACATTGTTTTAGCCTCAATTTACGCCACCCCACTGGCTAGGCGAGCAGGCCAACCGAACACAACCGAGTAATTAACTAGTTGCCGTGAATACATTGCATAATTAATCGTAGCCAAATATCGATCCAATAAATAATCATAACTCTACTAAAGTAAATATTCCGCCGATCGCTCACAGCCATTGACAAAATAACCACTCGATGTCCAATTAACAATAATAATCTTACGATAAATTACTTGTGTGTAAACAAATGACGATCATTCATATACAGAGCCAATATGAATTTGTTCAATATCAAAAGCGAACCTACGAATACGTCTCCGTGATATCTTTCTCAACAGACTTTTATCATACAACCGTTTTTATGCGAATTCCCTTTACAGGAACCACCAAGTTTCGGTGCTCTCATAGAGCATCCAAAAATAATTTGCACACCACATCTGGGTGCGAGTACAATTGAAGCACAAGAAAGGGTGGCCAGTGAAATTGCTGAGAATATCATCGCTTTGAATAATGGCAGTGGATTGTATGGAGCGGTTGGTTTTTTAATAATAATTTCCAAATTGCGAGACAATTTCTTGTTGTTGGAAGTCAACGTTAATGATTTCGAGAAAATATCTCACTCAAATTTTCCTATATTTATTGTAAATTTGGCCAGTTTGATCAACTGCTAGACGTCATATTGCTTTTATTCAGTTGAATGCCGCAGCACTAAACGCCGTATTGGATGAGGCTAAAGCGCAGTGGGTACGTGCGGCGAATGCTCTAGCTCATATTCTTTCTGTGATAGCTGATTCACCGAAATCGATCACTTTGCGATATCCGAAGGGTTCGTTCGCTGTTGTTGTCATTTTATAATCTAATGTTCATGAGCAGTTGCAATATTAAGGCTGATATATGCAGTTAGTGAACAAATAGAAAAGTTTTCAAAGTGAAATATCTCATTTGCAGCTGCCAGTGGATTGAATAAAGGACTTATGGCCGGTGCTATAGTGGGATTACTTCAAGGGTGCGGTAATGCGGGTATGAATCTGATTAATGCCGAAATGAATGCGAAAAAAGAAGGAATTCAAGTTAGTTATCAATTTATTGAAATGAGTTTTCATTTGGAAAAAAGTGCGAATGAAAATGAATTCAAGAGATCTTCCACTGATCACCACCTGATACTGACAATTTGAAGTAATTTCATTCTATGCATGAAACGTTTGATATTTGCTTCCGAAATGATTAATTCGTGAAATCGCTTGTCAGTGGATATTTTGCAGCTAAACGAGTTGTAATTGGTAGCGTTTTGTTCAGGTGAATGTCGAGCCGAGTACGGAGAATGAGTTGGTTGTTTGTGCTGGTGCTACGAGCGTTAGTGGTTATCCATCACCGGCTGGCACTATCGTTTCGGCGTTCAACGCCTCTCGAATGCCAGTACCGTTGATTGCTGTAGGCACGTTGGCGATCAATCTGAAGGAAACTCGCGTTGTGAGGGAGCTTCCAGATTCGCTGAAGGTTCGCTGATGTTTTCCAAGACATTACTAGTACTCTGATGTTTTAATTCATGATTGAACCTAGTGTTGTGTAGAATTAAATTACTTCTCGCATAATTTCGTCTTCATAGTGTACGTTCTGGAATAAGTTCTCTTCTGAGGCAATTCTCGGCCTCAAAACCTGAGTGATCTTTAGTATGGAATCTGTATTGATGTGATACAATGTAATGGTTCACAAATATCATGCAGAATTAAGCATGCATCATCCGATTGTGTCTGCCTCATGCAAGAGTTTATTCGAGCCACGCTTTTTGCTTTCAGAATCATTTATTGTTATTCCTAGGTTGACAATTGATGTGTTTGCAGGCAAAACTATCAGTTGATTACGGTCTTGTTGGTGGAGGTTGTGTAGCGTTGTTTGGGTCGTTGAGCGCCGATGAAGTCGAGCAGCTTTCAGTGTTGTTTGATGTGGTTCAGTTTTGAAACTGGTATGGATGAATTGGAACGGAAAAATTGAGAAGAACGGATAATAAAATGTTTCAGTTGTGATACAAAGTTTTTAGTTTACACAGTGAATGCATTCATCGATTCAGTGCACTTTTCTTCCACATTTTATCACATCACAATCAAATTTGTGACAGTTTTATTCTCTTGTTCGTTGATTACTAATGGTTGGTTACCAGTTTCGAAGGAATCTGTTCGTTGATTTCCTTTTGTGGCCTTAACAAAGTTTTTCTGAATACACAAATATCTCGTTGCCTTATTACACTTTATTGATTCGCTGTGTTATTATACTCAACACGTTTGTGTGTGCCTTTTGATAAAAAGAATGTTCAATCAACATCAGTCGTTTGACCGGCGGATTTCCGCACAAAATTTTCTGGTTTGCAATTTAGAACGTATTTACTGATTCGTTTGCGTAATCGTAATTTGTTCCCTCATTGTCAGCTAAAATTTAGATTGTTCTCTTGCAGTTGAGTTGTTCAATCGCATACATCAATTCACTTATTTACAAAAAGTTTGCTTTTATTCTACTGCATCGTTTGCAGTTGCAATTCAAATAACTTATTGTTTCTAATCCGTTTGCTGTTACTTATGTAAATTATTTCTTCTTCACTTATTATCTTCAAACGATTATCATCTACATTCACCGCATTGCCTTTCGTTCGCCGGGTTTCAAGTTTTGTGTCTTGAACAAGTACAGAGTTGTGAATGGATTGATTCTTTTATCTGCTCAATAAACTAATTTTTTTATCATCATGACATGTTTCATCACATCAAGAATCATTTGATCAATAATAAGAGAATATGACCACTGAAATCATACTAAGTTCCTTGGATGGACTCGCCTGAATATGCCAACAAGAGGACTGTTCGACGTTTATGGTTTAAATATCTCCGGAACTAAAAAGCAAACAATAAATTTGCAAGAGATTACAGCATCCATATATAAAATAATAACATTTGACTCTGAAATCGCAAGTTCAAAAACGTTCCGAAAACAAAGTCCTTAGATGAAATCTATCATTTGTTCTAATTGAACATCAAGTGAGGTTTCCCGATGTATGTTCAGAGGTACGATTTTAGATATAAGAAAAATTTTGACGTGGATATATGAGGAGATTCAATGAACGGAGTAATGAAATTGATGATGCATGCATCTGTCAACAAACATCTCTGTCAAAAACAACCCTTAAGAAAACTTTGTGGTTCCGTGGCTGAACGCTTCAGAGCATTTTCATTTAACTGACGGAAGGATCTTCCTATATCGGTTCAAAATTTAACTTATGGTGTCTCTATCAGCGCTGTCCATTGATCTGAAATGCTAAAAATCTAATTCTGCAATGAATACCAAAAAACAGTGAAGAAACGTTCAAGTGAAAACTATTTCTAAAATACTCGTTAAAAAAATGAGACTGGATAGAATGAAATAGTATTGTAGGGATTCTACATAGGCTATTAATTATCTTTGAAAGCTCCTGTTGGGTAATGCTTAAAATGACCACAAAAATTAATCAGTCGTTTCAACTTCCAAACTCTTCAGGCATTTATTAGTTGGAAGCTAATTTTCTGTGAAGTGGAAAATACGAAATTATTTGAGATCAGCAGAAAAGATCGTCTGAGTAAAGTAGATTGATGCCGAAAGATTTGCGTGCAAACTGAATATTTCCAAGTGAAACTCTGCATGCGGTTTGTATCTGAGGCACCCGCTTTTTCTGAATAGTCGTATTATATTATAAATGAATCGTCTCGATGACGCTCGATGAGGCGTTAAATCGGTGTCATTGCAGACTTATTTTTGGGTTATTTGGTGGTCACAACAGAGAGAAGGTGCTGAAAGGAGATTTAAATGCAATGAGCCAAACAATTCACTTGAACACAGTCATATCATAGATCCATCCAGTCACTAAAGGTCTTTGAATAATCCATTCGATGATCATCTTCGAATGATCCCAGCCGTTTCGAGGTGCATATGCGACTCTGCAAAGACTCCAAACATTCGGCTGAAATCGCTCTCCAATGATCATTACCTGTCATCTCAATTGATCTTGCCAGTCATAAAATTAATCTTTCAATCAGTTTTATTGCCACATATTCCTATTCTTTCAAGCTATATTATATTACTGCTTTCGATCTCAGAAGCTCGTAACTGCACTGTTTTCCTCAGTGGTGTTGCGGCCAACGAATCAGAATTAACAATATCAAGTTACCATGAGTAATTGTTCCCAACTGGTTATTAGTATCGGTTTCTGTATGCTGCTGAAACACTGGCAAGACATCAATCATATTTTGTGCGTACTGTTCATGATGGAGATGGCACGTTTCTATCGGATTTGTCGGATTCGTAGGAATACAATTGGATGGCTACTCTATCTGAATTCACTTTCGGTGTTGGGTAAGTCTAGTTGGCACTCTCCATATTTTGCGTTGATAGTGCGAAGCTTACGCACAATCAACACGAATTGCTCTCACATGACTGCAAAAAGAATTAATGTGCCGAATCGTTAAGCATAATTTCATCGTTGAATACCGATTTTGTATGCGGAGAACGCATAACGTTCAATTTGTACACAATAATTCAGGCGATACATCTTCAGCTGATTCAATAGTAAAACGAAGAGAAAGTACCAAAAACTAGTTTGAAGTTATCTTCGAAATTCCAGCAATTATAGCGTGAATCTTCATGCTCAGATTAGTTTCTTTCCATAAGAACAGTTCAGAAATGCCGTTCAGGAGATTGCTGCCAACCACAGTCTGATGTTGGCTATATGGCCAACGATAGACGAGCAATGTTTGCAGCTCCACACGTCGTCACGCAAATGGCAGCTTATCAGCCCCATTTCGTGAACGAACCAGCAAATGCTTATTTTCATGCATTGGCTCCCAATCCGCTATCATCACCGTTTGCTGTTGCAAGCAAAAATATCCTTGAAAAGACTCGATTTCGTTCATTCAAAATCTCGAAACAGTCAACTTGTCGCATGCAACTGCTGACTGTCAGTGATTTTTATGCGTGTACAACAATCACGCCGTACAACGATAATGCACACTTAGCGAGTGACGGCGCAATGCAATGCGATTTCCAGTCCACGTCCAACTGTAGGTGAGGTTCAAATCAACTCTTTCAATATGTCGTTGGTCAAGCGACTAATTATCAATCTTACTTACAAGATTATCAATCAAACTTGTTAGTATCTCCATAAGATTTATGATGGAGTTTTGTTCAGTTCCGAAAGTCAAGAAATGTTATCAAGATGACAAGAGACAAGAAAAAGATTTTTTTCTGAATGACTTTCACGCCAAACAATTCCCATATTTTCAACTGATTATTTATGGTGGAAACGAACTCCTGCTGCATTTCACGTCTGTACATTAAGAACTAATCAGAAAATGCCTCGCTTGATCAGTATTCCGTGAAATTGTTGAAATATTTTGAAGTAATCGATCGAACTCCCCCCTCTGAAAAAGTGATTTATAGTGACGCGGTCTAATTGACACGATCAGTATCCTCATAGAATATTGAATAACCAGAATGTTTGCTATTGATACTTACTGTGAGAGAATATAAATTGAGGAAATTTCAGATTTTACTCATCGCCAGATCAATCAATTGAATGGAAACGAGGACGATTTGAAGCTAGCAACGTGCATCTGCTTGAAACATTCGCCGCTTTAACGGGTCGAACGATAGGATCTGCTCCACAGGGAGAGTTTATTTTTATAGGCGAAACACTGCCTCACACCGGATATGACGAGGCGATTCTTAGAGCTGATATTCCCTGTCAAATTGACAATGGCAGATTGCTGTTTGAGTAAGTGACCACTTCGTTTGATACTTGTATTTAAGCCGTTGTTAGAGATATCCTCACAGGCACAGAATTTTCAGTTTCTGGAAGACTGATCCGAACGTGCAAATAAAAGTGTGTACACGGACTGATGAATTTCGATCGTGCACCGAGGTGCGTTTCTCAGTTTGATTGTGACAGAGATCAATTTTCACTTGCAATACATCTGATACTCGTTCAGTTTCGTTCTTCAGTGGTCAATTTTTTTGTTGCGATTAGAGAATCACGAAAGAAGGATTTAAATTACGAAAAGAAAGATGATTCATAAATTTTTGTGTCATGAAATCGTTACATTTGTTGTAATCAGTTTCTCGTGAGTTGATGTTTTCATTGCAGATGATTCGTTACAATGACAGTTCAACGGTCGATGTCGGTGTTATAAATCCCAAAAACTCATCGTTCGCAATTGAAGTATCCAATTTCAGTTGAATGTTTTCATCTTTCTGTGTTTTCAACATCTTGGTGTTTTTTTCTGAATTAGTTTCAAGCTAAACAGCTCTTATATTCCCAAGTGATTATTTTATGGTTGAAACTAACTCCTGCTGCATTTTTTGTCTGTACATAAAAAACTAATCAAAAAATTTTACGCTTGATTAGTATTCCGTGAAATTGCTGCAATATTTTGAAGTGGTCGACCGAAGTGTCTCCTCCAAAAAAATTGATTTATAGATCATTGTGAGCAGTATCACAGAACCATCAGTGCTCATTATCGACAATTTGCGTTATGAAGCAACTTACTGCAGCAAGCAGCCAGATTGGCGTTCACAAGTAAGACTATAAGGCATATTCAGTTATGAACTATTTAACTTTTTATATGCTCTTCTAGTAAGTCTGCTATTTGCAAGCGAAAAATTTGAGGCACAAATTTGAAGTGACTTTTTAGACTGTCAAAAAGTCGATTGCTCAAGTAAAATTGCCTCCTTCAAAACGTTACGATCCGATGGCGACCTTTTTCAACGATTCAGAATTAACGCTAACTACTGATACGCAAATATCGCCGGATCAAGTAACTATTCGTTTGCGATCCTTCATTCGATTAAGCATATTCGGTTATGAACTGACTTTGTTTTGAAGCAGTTCAATGTATCCTTCTTGTATCTCAACAGTTTTAGTCGTATCTTCACTTAAGAATTTTTCTTTCTTATACTTCACCCGAATGTGTACTCGATAAGGCAATTTATGCATCCGAAGCAATTAATTCGTTGAAGGTATTGACTGCCTCGAACATTCATTTGCAAGCTAAAAAGTGCATTTAATCTCATAACTTTTGGTGTGCGATTCTCTTTTCCGAGTGTCTTATCGTTGGCCATTGCAGAGTGAGCATCATTCGGAGGCAACGCCCGAATGTCCAGTAAAAGGAACAGCCGAAAATAGAACAAGTCTATCAATTAAACGCTTATCGGCATGTCACATTCTCAACTGTGATTTCGAATCCACCCTTTGTAATTGGTACAACGCTGTGAAGGCGGACGAAACGGGAAGGTGAATTTTGATGGTTAAATACAATGAAGCAGAATGCTTGAAGTTTATGTCTTAATATTCGTTCAGGCCTTGTCTTAATAGCTTTGTGAACATGTGTGCATATCAGACTTATAGTAAAGGTATATTCCGCGCGACATTATTAAACGATTTAGTTTCATCCGGTTAGAGTGTAGTCTTTGCTTAATACTTGAACATAGACTTTGGCTGAGGCTTAGGCTTGAATATCGTAACGCCTATAGTGCTATATTAATGTATACAATTAATCTATAGTGAACAAATGGGACTTATTTCAACTTGATATTGAGCGGAAAGACTTTTAGTAGTGACACTTTCGTTTTAGTAGTATCCGTAGTCTCTGTTTTACGAATTCACATCATGAACGGGATTGATAAGAATTGATGATAAGAGCGAGACTGATAAGAATTACACGTGTATTTGGAAGTTTTTTTTCTTCTTCATAGATGATAGGTTTTATAAACAGAAGGTAGTTTAATCAAATGTATTAAAATCGCACGATAAAACCATTCAGTTTACTGTTATTCACAATGGTACATATTTGCTGAGAACAAAATCAACAAACGAGTTGAATTTTGGGCCTGTTGATGAATTCTCTGTTTCGTCTTGAACTCTGGATACAAATTTGAAAACAACATTTTCCCAACGTAAGGGAAAACAGAAATTACTGCTTCTTATGTAAAATCGCCGTCAGGTTTGGACGTTGGCGTGTGGTACGAGAACGGCGAAACAATCGGAATGCTGCAATGCGCTCTCGGATCACTCTTAACGGTCTTCCAGTCAACCACTTCGGTAACGGAATTGTTTTTGATTCTTGAATTATCCCCTGAAATATTTGATAGTAAAACCTGAACATAATGTCCAAAGAATTGCAATTTTTTCATTTGTTCGAGCTGATCACATACAGACGTCAGAGTTTTGTGACGAAGTAAGTAATATGCATAATGGACGGTAACACATGATTAGTGAATGATTTTCGTGTCACTTATAAAATGCCCAAACATATAATTAATAGTTTTCGTTACTGTAATGTAAGCTGAATTGTGCTCATCAAGAAATATCATCAGGGTGACATTATACATTCCGAATGCCATTCTTTCTTCTTCTTATTATGAACAGTTTGGAAAAAAGCTATCTGCCCCATTTTAATATCGTGTTTCAATGAAGTGATTTTCCTTAGTTCAGTTGGAGTTACGTTGGTTGGAGTGGAAGATATGAGGCGAAAACTCAAAGGGCAACGCGTCTATATTCTCGAATCGCCAGCATTCAATCTGGACAACGATACTGCCTTAATATTCGATCTTTATCGACGATCAGCTGCTGTTTCGTTGAAGGTAATCGATGATTTGGTCACTTGAAAGTTACTAAACCAGTAAGTAATAATGAGTGATCATTCACTTGAAGATACATTGAGAAATGCTTTATTTCTGAATGCATTTGTTGAGTGCGCGACGCATCATTAATTAAAAACGTAATGTGAAGCAACGACAATTCAAATGGAGCTGTAATGATTTCAGTAGAAAATGTTCAGTTAATTTACTGTTCTTTAAGAAAAATTTTACAATCTTAAAGTTTTTTCTTGTAGATCTGTCTGAACAGTATCACAAATTGCGTTTACGATGCTCCTTCGTTGAAAAAAGGTGCTCTCTGGAGATACAGTGAAACAGTCACTTTGCCGAAAACAACACATAAGGCTTGTTGAATTGCTTTGAAATTACTTCAGCTTCTGTTTTCCGTTTATTGTGGATCTGTTGCAGTCCTTCGCTGTACGAATGGCTAATTACTAATGATTGCTTTTTTATTATCATCATATAGGACGACGTGTTGAAGTTGTTTGAAAGAGAACTTTCAGATTTATTTCGTCGCAACACAACGTAAAAAGTTTAGGTGGCTGGCAGTTGACAACATTTCACTTCAGAATGGCGGCGGTAGTTGTCCAAATGAACAATCGAAGAGATCACATTAGAGACGAATTGTCATTGATCGAAACAATTTTGCGTGATATGATATAAAGTTGCTGCGATTCTCGCCATGGTTTTAATAAATTCACTGAATCTCGAATTTTGTGGACGTATCGAAATCATGATTGGAGCCGCAAAAGAAATCAACAAATTAACTGGAATGAGTGTTCATTTTATGGCAAATAATTTATTGTGTATTTTGTGCAATATAATAGATATCCTTATTGTTGGACTGTTCAAATTTCAAATCCAAAAAAAGTATTTGCGAATGTCGAATGTTAAAAGTGGCTGATGATCAAATCCAAATTTATTTTCGTTTTATACTCAGTGCAACTTCGAGACGAACATCATGTAATGAAAATGATAAAATTGCTTAAGAAAGATCCAACAGCCTATGTTCAGTGGTGTTTGACAGTTGAAAGTTTGCATGAAACCAAAAAAAGATCAGTCGATATGATCTCGATGAAATTATTGTACCGCAAGAGTGCACTGACGAACCTCCTACTAAGATATTGGAGTCGATAATGAGGGTTTTATTTCCGAGATTTTTTCGATGGGTGATCGCGCATGTGCAGTGTACAACTGAAAATCCAAGGCTTTGTAGTTATGTAAGAATAAATCGTCACAGTCAGAGGAATGGTTAAGGAATGGCTTTGTCGAATGAATCATAGAGAGAAAACTGGAGAAAACAAAATGCTGAAACGATTTTATAGTTAGTCAAACTAAAGAGTGGCGATCAAATGATCATAATTCTCTAAACACTTCAACAAATTTCACTACTCAAAGTACAAACAAAGGGTACGGAGCCTCAGCGAGGTATCCGTACTCTTCATTCCCAGCTCCCGCGGGAAGACGATTCATCAGGAACCATCATGGGAGTGCCTTCGGAACATTAGCGAGTGGGCACTTGAGAGGAATGTTTGGAAAATGAGCTCGTTGAAATTGTTCTCGAACAAAACACATTTGTTAAATGTTGCTTTTCATTTGCATTTTCATCATTCATCGCAACCAATTAAGCGTTCAAGATGCTAATCGCAGATAACGATGAGCGATCGACACGGTTGGAATCCGTTTGTATTGAGGCACAGCAGCAGCAGCACCATGCGCATCGTCGCATCACCTGTTGACATACACAATAGGTCACCTGGAATGAATTTATCCGATTAACGTCACCATGCAAAATCATTTCGGCCGTTCACTTCAAATGCATTCAACGATTACGTTTAAAACGCACAAGCACACACACAAAAGCATCAACAGCAATTGACTTTACATAGTCGATACGGTCATTGCAATACTATGGATGCTATGGCATCTCTCTGGTGAGCTTTTCTTTGAAGATAATTGAAAGATGATATTCAGATGATAATCATGATGACACTGCGATGGCTTGTTCAGTGATGTTGAATGAAATCTACTCAACAAGAATTCTAATTTTTGCAGCTATTACGATCAGTGCATGTCGAAAAAACCAAAAAAAGGATTCCTTTCTGGAGATTTAACGTTTTTTGCAGAGCGATAGAATCAAGTTCGTTGCAATTTTTTGAATGTTTTAGTAACAAATAAAATGAAAGCATCATCGATAGGATATCAGAACAAATGTCAGATTTATTCAATCCTAAGCAATAATAATAACCGAACAAAACAGTAATAACACCGAAACAGTAGCAGTAATAATAAACCAACAACAATAATATTATTATTACTGCTATTATTATTGATGACAATAATAATCATAGCGATTTCTCAAACAGACCATCGAGTTTTTTTTTGATCGCATTTATTAACTGTAAATGATTGAGGCACTTGACCAATTATCGCATTTACTAGCAATTTGCGCATGCGTCGTTAATCTCGATCATAGTATCTTATGAAGGCACGCAAGCAATACTCAACGCTACGAAACGTACCGCTAAAGTTTACTTAGGATTATGCAACGGTGATTAGTTGTGAATACGTCGTGATTCAAAGAGATAGCGCGATCAATTTTCACCATTGGTGAGCAATATTCGGGTCATCGTGACGCTTTTACATCACGCCAATAACAGCTGAACTCAATTACACGAGCACATAACAAATTTCGAATCAATTCAGTGCTTCTTCGAATTTTCTGAATGATTTGATTCAGTAATGATAAAACATGCAATTATATAATTTTTTGAGATACCATAAGATGGTATGTTGACAAGATAAATTGACTACCGACCGAGATTGACTACCAAGAACAATGTACAGTCCTTAATCGTTGTGATTTTCCACTGTGGATGCTCAAAGTCACAGAAATGAAATGCAAACACCCTCGATATTTTGTCGATAGCATGCAACGAAGGGACTGCTTCCTTAAACTCCCAACTCCAAATGGCATTTGACAAATAATCGGGACATTGCTGGACTCCGCTAACGTGACTTCTCCCGTTAAGGTATCTCGTAGAGACCAGCACCCGTATTGAGATGATCTAATTGTTTGTTCGCCAAAGTCGATCAGTTTTTTCTTTTGAAGAGAAATATTCTGTGGTTCCTTTATTGAATGCATTAAAATTCATTTTTTATTTGCAAAACTTGCAGTACCAAAATACTGCATTCATTGTATTCAATAATGATTTGGAGATTACGGTAGACTGAAGTGAATTGTTGAGCGTTAAAGTGAGCATTCAATCTCTGTGTATGCAAGATAATCATCAACGTAAGAGAATTAGAACAAGTTAACAGTACTGTCACTCTTCTGAGGTCAATTTGCTTTATTCTGATTGAATGTTTGCAGTGTTTTCGTATTAAAACAATACATTAATACAATTTAAGTGCTTATTATCACTTCTAATTTGCACTTTTCATTTGCACATTGTCACATGCAACCATATGTAAAAACACCTCTTATAGTAATCATCGTATGGTAATAACAGCATTCACGCCAAAGATAGCAATCGTGATCAGCACTTCGCAATAGAAATAATAATCAGTGTTTATTGATAACCATAATAGACGTTCAATCACCTCATTAACACCACTAATTACATTAATTGTCACTCGCTGTCTTCAGCATAAATTCCCATAATTTATGAATTCACCACTGACACGGCCAATTTGCTTGGTCTGTTTGTTGAATTCGAATAGTAGACTGCAAAAATTCTTATTATAGATCACAAATCTATTTTGCGTTAGCTGTCAAAAACTTTCATTTGAGCTGAACGATTAGAAAATTCGCATTCGCTGATCAGGAATTTCATTCTCTTGATATTTTCTAAAGCAGAGAGATCGTTTGCATAAGGACACATCCTTGCTAATAGTCAGCAGGATAGCTCATTAAATATCAATCGCATATCATTTCGTTAGAAATATTAGTGATAACTATGATAATGATAAGAACATTAATGATGGTGACGGTTGAAATGGAATGTATGATGCGGCACAAAAAGCGATTGCTTGCTTGATTAGCACAACGAATGATTTGTGAAAGGCCACAAAATCGAGCCGTGTGATTGAACAAAGCAAGATGATCCAATTTACGATTGCGCATTCGCATGGATTTAGGCAACTCAAATTTCATCATGTTGATTTGTGGTGCATCAGCGTGTTACAGTCTCGAGCCAACGTCTAATTAGTGCTCGTTTATCGTAGAGCCGACGAGAACGTGGAAACGAAATTTGAGTACCTGAACGCATCATCATCAGTTGATGCTGGAAAGCCAATTAGTTTACATGATTTGCATTTCTACGTATGCATAAATAAACAGCACATTATCACCGTCAACGTATGCATGCAGGTGCATCACATTCTATACTCTTCAATTCTAATCACCTCATTCATACGCACTTAACATTACCTACCGTAGTCGTTTCTTCAGAAGCGTTTATATGCAAATGATGCATGGGCGTGACCGAATCAACTCAACAATCAACTCGTAGCACTTGCTTGCGCCTTCATACTGTGCAGTTGTTTGAGGATGCGACAAAAAAAGGTGGTAGAATGTCATTGGATTCCCTAAGGGACTCAGCAAATATCCGTCACCAGTAGCGGCTGCCTTCTGTGTGTCATCTCACATTTCTTGTCGATCATATTCTATGCACTTTAATCTCGCTCGTGTTCGCGATATGATCTCCGTTGACGATTTGACACCGTTTAGTTGCGATTTATATATTCGATACTCATCAAAGAGCACTTCTCGATTTTCGCGATTGTTTATCCAACATTGTTTTATCGAAATTCGATCGATTCTTCGAGAAATCAGATCAGTGAATGAGTAGGAAGGACTGTTGTGCGCATGCAGTGTGATGAAATGCAATTGCTTCTCGGCGCTTCATTAATTTGGTCATGAAGTGATTGCAACGAACATTCTGTATTGCTGACTGGAAGCCCGGAAAAGTGATAATAACTTCTTCAAAAAGCAAATTTAGTACAGAAACAGTGTGGAAGCACGTTTTGGCTGTCAAAACTGCATTCTATATTGTTAGGTAGCAAAAATTGTGTGAATAAAGCCAAGAATTTCATACAGAATCGAATTTCTACTCTTCACAGCAAATTCTTGTAATTGATGCACTGAAAGATTTACGATACATTTTGGCATAATACTTTATCAGATATCGACCATGAAATGAAATGTTTTTTGTGAACTGAACGGACTGTGTTGATATCAAACAGTAAGCAGTCATTACATCAATTGCAAGAATTAAGTGAGCTATCTTTGCCTAACTCAACTTCAAGTAGTCTACAGTTCTTAGCAGTTACCAATTGTTCTTGACTAAACACCTCTCACATTTTTAGCCCGGATGAAACGGTTAAGATTCCCATAAAACTTTCTAAAAGTTCCAGCGATCATTAGTTGGAATTGTTTCCGATGCATTCTGATTGGAAAATTAACTGAACTTATGAAGGATGAAGCAAAGAATCACGAAGATAATAGACCAACTATTAGAAGTATTGAATGTGTCTGAAATTTGAACAGATCTTTCTTTGATGATTACTGACTTCAGATTCACAAAAGTGGTATCGATAAGGGTACGAATGGAACATTGCGAGTCATTTTTGTTCCGTTTAAGCTCACCCTTCTCGCCCGATCAGGTGAAGCATAATGTAATTTTTAGCTCATTTGTGATATAATTTTATGAGGCACCATAAGATGGTATGATAAGGTAAATTGACTATCGACCAAGACCTTTCTGTTGTTCATTCGTATTCGTAGGCACATTTGCTTGGTAATCGTGTGGAAGGCGAAGTATAAGACGTGCACAAGCTCAATCACCTTCTGCATGACACTTGTTTACGAAATTTTAACGTGAAGACTTTCATCTAACAGGACTCAATTCATCATGGCAATAGTTGAACTGCGACATCAGTTGACCTTAGGAACAGTGTAAATTAAGGAAAACAGAATTGTTTTTCACAAACCGTTTTTAAACAATAGCAGTTTGGGCTCGTCAGAACTATTAGCATTCAACTGAAGAGTTGACTGAATAAATTGGAGAAAACAACATGAAGGTCGATCCATTTCTGGAGCGTCACCCGCCCAAGTGATCGAACAATTATTTAGTTTCACAATCAGCAGTTGTATCGCGTTTTTTACGAAAATTTTCAATTGCCACTTTCAGATTGATTGCATTTGCGAAGCACTTTATCAAGCTCGAGATGGCGATAAACTCGTGGAGTTATTCCGTCCAGATATTCAAAATATCATGTTCTATCGTTGTCGATACTCGAGTTCTATTTTAAGAGCCTACCTCTACACACTGTTTCATTCTCGGCGTTTTGATGAACTTTTTCAGGTGATTCGCGTTTGATGTATCTTCTTTAAGAAGCGATTGCTGAAAATACTATAAATGACTATCAAAATATCAGTTAACGTGAAAATTTTGGAGAAGCTGTGAGCTCATATGATTCAATCAGATAGATCATTGGATTGGAAATTCGTTAAACCTAGCAAATATCATGATAAGGGGAATGAACAGGATGCAATTAATCACTGAAATATCAAATTTAGATTCACTGTTGAAAAGAAGCATGGATCGATTTGCAGATGCGTAGGGAAATTTGATTACGAAACCCCATTTCACATTTATAGAGAGGGTGTTACAATTTAACAGGATACTAGAGAGACGTTATGTGCCGTATACTATAGGAGCCTAGCGTGCCGCATACTGTAGTGTTTGAGGCTAGTTATGTTCTACTGATAGTTCCTAGTTTGTAGGCAATTACGACAAACACTTTCGAACCGAGGTACTTCGAGGAGCTGCAAGATTTATGGTATAAGGCTCGATACGCTGAGGTATTTTTTGTTGTTTCCAAAAAACTCATTTGAATTTGTCTGTATGATGAGAATCTCATTTGAGATTTGAAAAATCATTTGACAAAATTTTGTTGATAAAATTTTCAAACAATCACGCTAAGTGTTCAATATAATATTATCATTTATATGAATAGATACAACACCTTTTCATGTTGTTTGTCAACTTTTCAATTCATCAACTCTTCACAATTAGCGCGTATAAGTCAAGGTTAACGTTATATGCGAGCTGTTCGCGTCGCAAATGTGATACTTCCAACGAATAAGTGAGTGTTTCTTTGCTAAATGAGAACTAAATGAGAATTTTCAGAATGAGCAGAGGCGTCAAAAAGAGTTGGGTGCAGTTGAGAAATACAGACTAAGAAAGAAGCATCCTCCACCAAGATCGATCTGGGATGGACAAGAGACTATCTACAGTTTCAAGGAAAATGCCAGAAAGGTTAGGAGGCCGCTCATCTTGGATTATCTTTTCATTTTATTCATGCGTTCATTGCTACAGATCATTGTGAACTGAAAATAGAGCAAATCCGAATGAATGCTTCTGGATGAGATGAATTTATGTCCGTCGAATTGCTGCACGGATAGTGAAGAAAATCAAAAACGATAGTGAAGTGAATAGCGATTCAATTTTAGCAGTTTCATTCGATAGGTCTCCGTATGGTGTTGATACTTCTTTTAAATCACACAAATCGACTGCACTCCAGAATTTGCGATCTTCACCGTTTTTGTCTTGACAATTCAAAAAAACGGATCTTCCCATCATTGTTTCGATTTTCCAAAAAAAAAAGAAAAAATAAAATAGTTTTTATTCAACCAACAGCATTACTTGCTGATGTCTGTCATTTGTTGACGTGGCAGCTATTGTGCGCGGTTGACGAAAGGTTTAATGTTGTCGAATAGAAACAGACATAACTTCAGTCTTTACCAGATGGTCGGCTAAAATTGTACTCGAGTTGATGAGTGCTTATTCTAGTGTCAATTCGGGCTTTAACTCAGCTTGCACAGGCAGCATCTTCAAGCTGATGTTGGCACTCTCATATACGCATGCGTCGATATTTCGCCATCATTTAATTTTTCGAACGTTTTAATTTTATTCTTTCGAATGTGAACCTTAATTCGAAAGTATTTGAAGGTCTTACGACAGTTCTATAAACGAAATAAATACCCGACATTGGAAGATAAGAAAGAGATTGCGCGAATTACCGACCTACAGATTGTTCAGGTTTGTTTTAAGTTTTTTCATCAAGAAATTCTGCTAGTCCATACAACTAATAAACGTCATCAAAACGTCAAACGTCAACCTGAAAACGTCATCGATGAGAAATGAACTTTTGTGTTGTGCGAATTTCAATGCAAAATTTCTTAACCTTGCAAGTTTCACGCCGAAATGAAAAATACCAAAAAACAGAAGCATTATAGATGATGTTTTCCAAAACAAAACCAGATGGTATCTTTCTAGTGGAGCCTAAATCAGAATAGGACATCAACCACACGCAAAATTCTCAATGGATTTAATTGCAGATTTCAAATTGGTTCAAAAACCGACGGCAACGTGACAAATCGTCCTCAGATAGATTCTCGCCACCCGCGCAACTTCATTTTGATACTTTGCTCATCTAGAAGCACTTTTATACAATTCTATTCTTACAAGAGCTATTGAATAAATGAAAGCTATACTTGAATCGAACACCAAAACATCTTGCGAATCGAATTGCCTTTCATGCTTTCTCGAGCTCATTACAACTAACCATTGCATGAACAACGATTATGTCACTGCAAATTCAGCTATAATTACAGAGATATGTATAATTTTTCGACACTTTTAGTAACGAATGTAATGAATCTAATGACGTGAGTATATCGTTGTGGTCGGAGGCAAATCTGAACACACAGGCAGCTTGAAGTTGATGATCCCATAATACGCAAAAAAAGAATTGTACATTTGCGTATAGTTTGGTGGCATAACGAATTCGTTCAGCTATATTACGATGGGATGGATACCTATAAAATTACAGTTAAATCTTAAAAACTGAGCATTATTTGTAGACAACGTTTACACTTTTCTCATTCTAGAGGATTCGCTCTATCGGGTTCGCTCATTTTAAATCGATTACAATGGCACTGAGCATAGTGGCACGTTGGAAGTGGTGCTCCAAATGCTACCATGATAGTGGTTAACCTAAGGATCAAATGCAAACAGTTTCCATACAAGACATCTTAATGAAAAAGGGTATCTCTTAGCAAATGACCATGACCATTCTGTGTCCGCACAACACATTTTTCCGAGAACAGATAATCTGCTTCATTCGATGGTCCAAGCAAATAACAATGCTATTAAGTGAATCCAAGCGGACAGTCACTTCCAGAATGCCGCTCCAAACATTCCCGCCGTAATGCATCATTAAAGGATATCGGTATAATAAGTTCATCCAACCATATCTCAGCAGCCAAACTTAACTTTTCTGCTACATAAAATTTTTTGATTGGTGAGAATTTGCTGCTTTCCAAGTGTGAAGATACGTTGTGGTTATGAACGAGTCCTTCCTTAAAGCTATGTGAGCAATTGGACTGGAATAGAAACATCATTAGCGCCGGCACTGATCGAGTACGAATGCACAACATGAGCATAAAATGAACAAGTACGTACTCAATCATACCCGAAAAGCGGGAACACTTCTTTAATAATGGAATGCTCTAGCTGTAAGCATCTCATCATTATCGCTTCTACACATATTGAAGGCCTAACTGAACGAAGAAATAAATGGATAAAGTTACAGTACTACCAGATATCCTTTTGGTCATTAATCCTTCAATTAATTCTCATTTATTCAGTGTTTATGATGAAAGTCGACTATAGAGCGACTCAACCGAAAGCGAGCCCATGGATTGGTAACCAATAATCCTTGACGTTTTTGAATTCTGAATTCTGAACGATTTAGATTCAAACGAAGCTCAGTTTAGACACTTTCAAAATACAATCTGTTAAAGAATTGGTCCCAAACCGCTATAGATGGAGTTTTGCAGAGGTTTTTCGCAAATTCATAGTGAATAACTGGTATCGTGGGACTTAGAGTGCTTAAACTGTGTTAGATCAATTCATTAGTTAGTAAAATCGAGAATGTTGTGGAAAGTTTAGAGTTTGATTTGAACTTTAGAGGTAAGTTCTCATGTCAGTAAAAACAAGTGCCATCATTCGAAATAAATTTATCATTTATGCACAAAACTGAGCATTGAAATGTAACAATCACGATGGTGATCCATCCGCATTCTCAAGCAATGCTTACCACTAGCAATCATCAATTTAAATTTAACATGATTACAGCATTGACAATCGAATAAGTTACATGATACTTTACACATCAATTCACTCTTATCAGTTCCATCCCGTTGTGAATTGTGGCTTGCTGCGTAATGCTACAAAACACCATGGTTCACTACATGGCACATTCCACCATGTTTTATGGTCCGGTCTGCCCCCAATGATGCAGTCCGATTTTCCAGATTCAAATTTATCCCGTGGAAAACCCTTTTCCCAAAAATGAAAATCTGCCGGCGTTCCATCCTTGTTATGCCATCTCAAATGCTCATCCCTGTAGTAACCGATCCAAAATCTCGGGTGTTCGAACGCTAAAACATTTCATTCATTATCTATGTCGAATGCATTTTTGATTTCACATATTTATAGTTTTTATTCATTGATTGTCATCACATAAATTGCGAAGGTTGTTCGTGTAAACAACTGCATCTTTCTGTTCCCCGAATACTGTTCAAAAAAGCCAATGTCCAAATACAGATGTAATAGAATCCGATGGAAACAACATGATTCCATCTTCAACAGTATCTGGCTGTACTTCGAATTGCTGAAACATTTTCTCTTTCTCGAATCGTCGCGTCAATTTGCACTGAAGATAAAAGAGTAGATGACTTTAGCCTCAATGAAGACCTCATGTTAGCCTTAATTGAAATTTTCAGCAGCGCAACTTTAAACGCGAAATGCAAGATGGAAAAATGTTTCTCTGAGAATCAATTGAGGACATTGTTGCTGAACGAATTAATGTATGAAGCCATGTATTATAGTGTAATTGTCTTACTTTTGTGTACGAAGTCAACTTCTTCAATTGAATGTAGTGAAGCGTTCTATTTCCAACATATTTCGACATATTGTTGCAAAGTTCCCCAGTCAGTTCCCTTCAAGAATTGCATTGTGTGATTAGGCAGTTGATCAATTGATTAACAGACTGCTTCGTTTGTTGTGTTAAATGGGGGAGCATAAGGACACAATGTTGTGGTGAAAGACCATTTTGACTTTTAACGTCCCGAAAAACACTTTTGATCACTTTGAGAGCGTTTTTCTCATCGAAAAATTAAACTGATTTTTTTCTGTTTGAATGCCCATTAATGTCACGCTATCAAGTTTTCTCTGTGTGATACTAATTTAACCACGGAGAGTGCCAGCTTATGCCCAATCAAGCCCGACATAAAGGAAAACTGATGCCCAGGAAAGGTTGAGTGAGATAGTGTTCGAATTGCGTATTGTTATTATTCGTACAATGTTTTCACGTTATTTCCGTGCACATTCAAGAAGAATCTCTTCCTCTCAAGTGTGACGAAGTGATTAGGCGAAGTCTAAATGCGAGTCCAACAGGGGTTCATCGTTTGCAAGTGGACGTTTAAATCTAATGTATTCAACACCATATTTAATTGTTGTGTGACTGAAACGTGGCATAAAATATCAATGAAGTATCAAATTACAATCATTGCATAACATCTTCGTGTTTATTGAACTCGACCCAGCCCGGTGGACACGGCCTACAAGCAGCAGCATTTGCAACTGCAATCAATGACGGATTTATGAAAGCGATTACGAAAAAAATGGATAATTTAAGTGGAGACTAGTTATATAATCGCATTTGATTGCTTCACACATATCAAACGATACAAGCGAACATTGAGTGAAACAATACAGTTCTGCTGTATCAGTTCTACACCAACCAGACAACAACAATAAAAACGATCATCACTGATCCGATGATCGCTTCACTGCCCGACATCTTCAACCGGGCGCTGCGCTGAAATGAATTCGAATGAAAAGAACTAGTCTAATTGTTCCTTTATATACGATTTATGATGCAAATTTTCATGGCTATAAGCAAATTAATAATAAAATTCAGTTTGGAAATATTCATTTTGCATTATTCATAATCAGTTGGCTCAAGAGAGAAGAGGTCATCATTGCTTTTACGTATGTCTGGAATTCAAATTTGTCCATTAATATGGTTGCATCTCCTAGATTCTCTAGTTTCAAAGAAGTGTATATGTTGTCGGGCGATTTTGCTTACCTTCACAAATTGGTCAGAGCAAAAATTGGTTTTCTGAAGGTATCTCACTTGCTCGGCAGCGCTCATTTTAACGAGCACTCTATGTCCCACGATACCAGTTATTCACTATGATGTCAGGAGATTTTGCTTTGTTGAGCAGATGTAGCTATTCTATTAAAGCCATCATCCGAACTTGTGCTGCTTGTTCGCATGCATTTGGTCACTATAGATCAGTAGATATTATACATTACTATAGAAATATAGGTTTGATGCATTCAAGCCTAGCGTCTTCTCCGGTTTGCTCGGTAACATGTTAATGTTTATACGTCGTCCGATTGAACAGAACCTCTGCTTTCTGAAACTGAAAAGAAGTTCTACCTCTACGAGGAGATTTAACTATTTTCCTGATCCTATAGGGGTTAGCACACTCAAGGCTACCGCACTCTCAGCTTTGACCAGTAACATATCAATTTCTTCACACAAATCGATGGAGCAGAATCTCTAAATTCAGAAAATTATAAACTGGTCGGGCAATATTGCTTTTTTGATGAGATATGGCTATTTTATTAAAGCTATCTCAACTAGCGCTGAGCTGCTCATTGCTCATAAAAGCAAAATCGTCTATATATATATATATATATATATATATATATATATATATATATATATATATATATATATATATATATATATATATATATATATATATATATATATATATATATATATATATATATTTTTGTGAATTTAGAGAGTGTGAGAAATGTAACGATTGAAGAAAGTGCTATGTTAGTGGGCTAAGCTGAGCACACGGCTGGCTTGAAGATGGTACCCTAATGCTACTATAGTAATGAACAGATTGATAGATTGCATTGAAACGAGCCCCAACGAACTACTTGAGATACCTTCAAAAAATCAACTATATCTCCTCAAGTAACCAAAATCGCGCGCGTGAATCGATCTATTATTAAATCCAGATCATCTTCTGGTCTTCGACTGTTCGCTTGGTAACCGTTTTAGTGGATAACTAGGGGTCAATGGTTTAGTGGATAATTAGCTGACAAATTTTTCGGTCAGACAAAAGAATGGTTGCAGCTATTGAGCTGATTCGTATATTATTGCATTCAGTGCCTCATTCCAGCTCGATTGATACCAAATTTGTGGTATCTTCGAAAAATCACTCCATCGGCCAAAAATCCTGAAATGATTTCTGTGATTTTCGTGGCCTCGGAACGCAAGTTTCTGTTGGTGGATCGGAACAGTTCATGTGATATTCACGTTCAGATGGTCGAGATTACCTCAAAACCGTTTGAAGCGTCTCGAAATGTAAATTCTGAGCTGAGATGTGATACCTCGAAGATGTGGATTTTGAGATCGTTGGGGGCATTAGTCAGGATTTTTGTGGAATTTTTAGCGGGAGAAATTTTTTGCTTATTCTCAATAATTTTGGTGCCAGTCGATTAGGCTTGATGAGTGGATTACAAAAACCACAAAATTGTGGCGTAGAAAAAAAAAACAAAATTGTGGCCTAAGCTGAGCTAAGATATGTCAAAAATGCAGATTTTGAGATAGAAAGGGGTTAGGTCGGGATTCTTGTGAAATTTTTAGCGGAAAAATTTTTTGCTCCTTTTTCGATGATTTATCGTTGAAAGTCTCCATGTAACACAACACATGTTTTCATCCTTCATCTTTATTTACTGAAAACCTTTCACAATATAAATTTACATAATTACTATTTACAACATTACTTCCATAATATAGTCACAACAAACTTTTAATCGCATAATAACCATCACAAGTTGATTCACAATTTTTATCAACGACAATTAAAAACTAATGAAGATTGCGTGAGAATATTGACAGCATTACAACCAATCCTGTAAACGTAAATACACATCACTGTAAATGGAGTAAAAATCAATGAAAGACAATAACAACTTCGTTATGAATATAAATTAAACCAGTCAAGTTTTAATTTCCTGAAACCGATTGATGTTTTTCATATAAAAGAAAGTCTATCACATTATATTTATGAACATGTAAACGGTTACAAAGTTCTTTCAATTGCATAATTACAATTACGACTTCATTCAATGAAACACACAAAATGACACATTTCGACACTACCACAGTAAATACGCGCAAATATCGAAAAGAACACAGCAAAAACTAATGAAAACTCGATCACGAATGTACATTGGAACTATCATATTCAGATTCCTTCAACTACGCACACAGAGGCTGAATCTCAAGTCAATTTGGAGTAACTACGAACAATATTTCTCACTTCAGCGTTAAAAACTAGACGAACTAGATGCTGGAGGGCATCAATGGCAAATAACGTAAGCCAACAGATAAAAAATACCTCGGATTTCACAAAAATACTCAATAAAGACTGCAAAACAAACGTTCAAACAAAATTTACGATTGAAGTAATTCCTTACAAATATGTTTTGAAGGTCTCTAAAGCGGTTCAGATGGCGTTAATCAGCACTAAATTGGGACTGCTTAACAGACAGAACATGTGGAACAATAATCATTGTGAAATACACAAAAATAACTTATCTATTCATTATAATCATCAATAAATAATTAAAAAATAACAATTAATAAACGTTTAAACCGCTCACGCACCGCAATGCGTCTCGGCTCATTGCCAATAACGGGCCGGCGCACGGATTCACCGAATGAAAAGTCCGAAAAGTGAGGGGTCGGCAAAATATTTTCACGATACGATCCCATTATCGATTTTGCGCTCAAACTCGATCAGCACTGAATCATTTTGGATTTTGATTTCGGATTAGAATTTGGGACCCTTTTCTCGATATTTCTGACAGTTACGGTGTCAATTTGGTGGAATTTCGGCAAAGTTATAAGCAAAAAACTGTCAAAATTTTGCATATAATTTGAAAAACCGCTCGAAGTGTAACCAACGAAGTGTAACCGCGAAATTTAAAATTGGCTTTAAATTTGATCTCTGCAACGTTGATATGTAATATTAATTTGTACTATTAACATTAGTATGTAATTTTAATGTTTTTACGTGATTTTTTTATATTAGTGATGTTTATGTGTGTTGATAATATTAGTGCTGTTTGTATGTGCATAATGCAATCACGATATCCGGGATATGACGATATCGTGATTGCATTATAACTATGCACATAAAGAGATTTGCAGTCATCCGGTTTCTCCGGTTGACTCGGAACGTCTTTCAGCTGATTTAAATGTTTAATTGAATTGACTCGATCTCCAGATTCATTTATTCTACCAAATAAATCATTAATCTCAATGATACATCTTTTTAATTCAGTAAATTCTTTCTTCCAAATCAATTCAATTAATCGCAGATCTCTCGATTAATACAAATTATTCTTTCTTTATTTCTTCCTTTCAAGTGAATCGATTTGTAATTGTTTCGACTTACATTCATAATGAAGTATCATTATGTTCGATTACTTTTTGTTCCATTCTCTGTGATATTTGCTTTTGTTTACAGATTTTTCATAACACTGTCATGTTTTCATGCAATGCTCATTGGTATTTTTTACTGTTGTGGATTTAAATTGTGTGTATTTAATTTGAAATAATTTGTGATGATTATTATGCATTTGAAAGAATGTTGCAATACATTATGAAAGTAACGATGTAATCAGTAATGATGTAAATGTGTATTATGAAAGATTTCTAATAAATAAAGATAAATGGTAAAAACTTGTGTTGTGTTACGTGGAAATAAAATATCAAAATTATCGAAAAAGGAACAAAAATTTCCCCTTCAAAAATTTCGCAAAAATCATGATCCATCCCCCTACTATCTCAAAATCCGTATTTTCGACATATCATATCTCAGCTTAGGATAAACATTTTGAGATGCTGAGAGTGGATCAAGATGGCTTTGGCTGTCTGAACAACAATATCACAGGGAGAGCTCCGATCCACTAACAAAAACCTAAAAACCGCGAAAATCGTCGTTTCATGATTTTCGGCCAATGGATTTATTTTTTAAAGTATCACAAATTTGGCATCAATCGGGTTGTAATGAGGCACTGTATGCAATGAAATACGAACCAGCTCACTAGCTGTTGCCATTCTTGTGTTCTGACCGCAAAATCTGTTACTACTCGATTTCTAAGCATCGTCATAGCGATTTCTTCCGTCCGATTTCTCAGAAAGAAATCAAAAAAACGAAACAATTACAACATTGTGTTCCGCTGCTCGTTTGCAGGATTTTTCTGACCCCACTTCTCTCATGCAGCCATAATTTTGTGCTTTTCGATGTACACTCGTCAAACTGAACCGATTGGTACCAACCTTATCGCAAAAAATGATCTCATTAGAAACTTCACAAAAACTCTAACCACACATATCCATCACGATTTCAAAACCCGCATTTACTATGTGCTGGGTGGAGTAACCTGAGTTTCCAAATGCTCCTACTACAGAAGTGAATGAAATGACGCTCAGCTTGAGCATTACAGTTGGAAAGAGGAGCATGCATGTACATTTACCATTACAGTTACCATGTCTATTACCACCACATTTGCTATGTACTTGAGCACTTACCATTACAGTTGCCACCGTCTTTGCATGCTTATTCACAAATATCCCCACTCACATATAAATGAAGAAGAGCATGCATGCACATTCAGAAGCGCTGATTGAATACCCTTGAAAATTTCGGTACGAATCATGACTCACGGCTGCAGGAGGGAAATGCGGAGGGTTCTTTCGAAGTTGCGTGCTCTCAACAGAAGAAAAAATTGAACATATACCACAGACAGCAACCTTTTC